>CM021751.1:6299514-6433381 GCA_011075105.1 Heteronetta atricapilla
AAAAAAAAAAACGCAAAATCGATCAGAAACGAACCTGATGGATGTGATCGTCACAAGAGTGCCAAACGCCGGGGGCCGCGGAGCCGCCCGCGGAGCAGCGCCGGGGCTTCGCTCGGCTCCTACGCCTCTGCCGGTCTCTCGTGGGGTTTCTTTGACTTCTCTTTTCTAGTCTTTCTTTTGAACTATTTTGCATGACATGCAAAAAAAAAAAAAGAAAAAAAGGAAAAAAAAAAAACAAAACCACCCAGCACCTCTGGTGCGAGGGCCTCTTTTATTGTTTTCTGTTTGCGACTCTGGATGACAGACCTCGAGCCAGGTTTCCTTTCCTCCTTTTCTTAAATATCGTGTATGGTGCACTTCTCCTCCACGACACAGGGCTATTTCTGCAATGTACCAATAAAAAGGAAAATGAGACAAAACGCAGAGCGAGCCGGAGCTGCCGTGCTTTGACGGGGGCCGGGGAGGGGGGGGGACCGTGACCGTGGCCAGCGCGTCTGAATAATTGATTGCCATTAATATTTATTGGGGGCAGGGTTGTTTAGTTGGTTGGTTTGATGGGAAAACACCTCTGGGGGGAAGAGAGGGAGGGATTGGGGGTTAAATTCCCTGTGAGGCTGCCCGAGCAGCCAACGGGGGGCACGGGGAACCCCAAAAACCCTCTCAGCTTTCGTGATTTTGGGGCTTCGGAGGCAGGGCGGATTTTTGGCCATGCTTTACCCCCATCAGTGCTCGCCCCCCCTTGCACACGCAGGACAGCGTGGCTGCTTCTTTCTCTGTTCTTGTTTAGCCCAGGCAGCTTCTAATGGGTAGGGGGTGGCTGGGAAGAGCGGCTCAAACATCCCCTAAAAAGCAAAAATCAAACCCAACCCGTTCGTGGTGCGTTCCCCGTGGGTTCAGCCGAGGTTGAGGCCGTGCAGCCCTCGGTGCTGGGGATTTCCATCCCGGTGACCCTGATGAACGTGAGGTAGGCACGCAGGAGTTTTTTTTTTCCCCCTAAATTAATGGGTTTTGCCCCGGGCAGCACCCACGGGATGTCTGGGTGCAAGCAGAGCACGCCGCACCCGGCTTCGGCAGCTGCAGCACCGCAGGAAAAACCAACCACGGATGGATGCAGCCACCGGCACCTGCTCCCATTCACCAAAACCCCTCCGTTTCACATGAAAAACCCGACCCGCGGCCCTGGGAATTGCCAGGCACATCTCCAATTTCCTCCCATCCCTACAGCACCCAAATCCCCCAAAGGCCAGGAGGAGCTTGGGGGGGGGGGGAAGGAAGCAGAGAAAACCAGAGCCTGGAGCAGGCGGGGGGGAACCGAAAGAAGAGGCGACCCTGCTAAATTACAGCCCGACCTTCCCCATGCATCTTTCATGCGCGGCGCCGGCCGCCGTGCTCAATAAATAATGGGGTGGGAGCGCACGGCGGGGCCCCGGGGGGGTCGGAGGCAGCCGGGAGGATGTGGGGGGGGGAAAAAGGAGAGGGCAGGATCCCACCGGGGTTCCCCGGCCACGCGGAGACGCTGCCCTGAAGGAGGATTTAAGGCTTAAGCCGGGGGTTATGGCGTGCATTATTTAGCAGATGGCCCCAGCGCAGCCCGCGGGCTCCCCGGTGACCTTGGCGGGGCGAGGACGGATCCGGTGACACGGGGCTAAAGGGACACACGCACACGCACACACACACACACACGACCCTTCCCTGAGCTGGCTCTGAGCAGCTCCAGTGCTGCATCCCCATGGAAACCGCACCAAATAAAAGCCGGGTCCGTCCGGCTGCGCTCGGTAGGGGAAAAGGAAAGAGAAGAAGAAGAAAAAAAAGAAAAATTAAGGAAAAAGATGCAACGCGAGCGGTTTGCGGGTTTGTTGGTTTAGCACTGGAGAGGTTTTGGGGAAAGCGGCCTGCAGGGGCGAGGCGCCGAGCTCCCTGCGGTGCTTGCAGGATGGAGACCCCACGGCCAGCTCTGCGCCTCCATCCCCTGTCCCGCTGGGTCTGGGGGCTTGGGGGTTTTGGGGGGGGGGGCTGGGGAAGGTGCTGGGGTCCCCCCACACCTCAGCATGCAGGGGGAAGGTTCAGCCAGCCCCCGGTGCAGGCTCCAAATCCCCACGGCAGCAACCTCGGGCAGCATCGCCCCTCGCATCCCAGGGCAGGAATTCAAGGCCTGGTGTTGGGAAGGGGCAGGGATCCCGCCGGGAACGCCCTGGGTTTGGGTTTCCCTTGGACGCCAGCGGGGCTGCTCCATCCTCATCCTCGGGGCTTTCTCACGCGACCCCCCCTACGGGCTCCGCCGTTCCCAAAGCAGCCGAGGCAGGACCGAGGCAGGCCACGCTTTTATTAATTAATTTATTTATTGGGAAAAAAACCCGTTTCTAACCTCAAAACAAAGCCTCTCAGCCCGAGGAAAGGCGCTGCGCTGCCGTGGAGCGCTCTCGGCCACGCTGCCCCGAGCGAAGCCCCGGCTTGCAAAACCCCGCAGAAAACTGCGGGCACCCACGGTGCCGCCTGAAATAAATCCTCGTCCCCCACCAGAAATAGGGCACGGCAAAGTAGGGCAGCGGTTCCCTGCAAAAGCCAGCTCTTTATTCCTTTATTCCAGCGAGGGGTGGGACGCGGCCGCCGGAGCCGCGCATCGGAGGCAAGGGGACGGAGCCGGCCCCATCCCGCCCCAAAAGAGCCTGGTGGTGGTGGGGGAACAGTGGGATCTGGTCAGGGTTTGCTGGGCATTTATGCCTTTGGAAGAACGGGGAGATTTCCCCTATTTGGGGGAAAACTGGAAAAAAAAATCGAGAGGGAAAGGTGAAAACCTCAGGAGCCTCCCAAGTTGTTTTGGATCCCAACCCGTGTCCCCACGCCAAAGGGATTTCGGGTACATCGTGCCCCGGGGGGTGCTGCCCCCCCATTGCCCCCTCTTCCAGGGTGTTCAGGGGTTGTAGTTTTTTTTTGGGGGGAGGCATTCCCATAGGGTTTGTGTTCTGCTCCAGAACAGCCGGGCCCCAAGATGTTGGGGTGCTGCCTGCAGCAGCCGATGCTCCCCCAGCACCAAGCCCGAGCAAAAGCCGCGGCACCGGCGTCCCTGCTTGCCTTCCCCTAGCTCCACATGCAGGGTGAAATGAAGATTTTGGGGTTCATTTCCCATTTAGGAGGTTTGGGGGCATTTAAACTCATTGGTAGATGGGGAGCATCGCTGCTGTTTTGGGGTCCCTCTCCCCTTCCCATGAAATTGCTTGCAGCGGAGAAACCGGAGCCACGCGCACGGGTTGGGGCACAAGCCCCTGGCTGGGGCTCTAACAGAAAATAAAGCAAAATAACCAATAAACAGATATATAAAAAGAAAAAGAGAAGCGATTTAGCACCTTAAAACCCCCGGTGGTTAGTCACGGCGCGGGGCTGGGGCCAGGCTCTGACTCAGCTCCGCGCTTGCCCCCGTGCTGCTCCGAGCGCAGCGGCACCGCGCGGCACCTCCCGGCGACCCCAAACCCCCACCGACACCAGGCACCCCGGTCTGGGAGCCTGGTCGGATGGAAATGTGCATAATTATATAAATATAACCTGTGATTTATATAAATATAACCTCTGATATCTGTCCGGGGAGAGGAGAGGGGCGGGAGGGTCTTGCTTGGGTAGGGGGTTGAGACAAAAAGGGGAGCTGGGTGCTGGGCGTCTTTGTGAGCCGTCACCCCGAGGGATGGGGACCAGCAGCGACATCCCGAGCCCTGCTCCCTCCAGGGCTTGTAGGAGAATGGATTAAAAGTAAAATAAAAATAAAATAAAATAAAAATAAACCCTAAGGGGGTTGCAGCCCAGGCCAGCACCCCGGGGATGGTGCCCCCCCAGGTCCTCCCCAGCGCCACCAGCACCCCTTGGGGCTGGTTAACCACGAAGTCCACAGCCCTGCGGTGTAACGGGGAGGGAGGGGAAGCTCTCAGCCCCCCAGCTTTGCTGGTCTTGCCCACCTGCGGCGCGACATCCCTGAGCTTAATGAGGTGAGCAATTAACAGAGCTCCCCCCCCGGGAGCCAGGCAGAGCCATGCTCGCGGCCGCGCTCAGCCTGGGAAAGGTGGCTCTGGGGGGGGGGACACAGAAGGGAGGACCAGAGAGGGTCACGGGGACAGCACCGTCAGTGCAAGCTTCTGCTCTTTTCTTTTTTAATCTTCTATTTTTATTTTTTATTTTCTGATTTAAACCTCAGAAGCAGCACTGCAAGGCAGCCCCGGTGCTTGGCAGGGCTGCAGCAGCCCCGGTGCCTCACGGCACAAAGGACCGAATTTCCTCCATCCCCCTGCACGTGAGCAGAGCCTAGGGACAGGGGACACGGACAGACCAATTTCTTACCCCCCCGGACCCTTTCCTTGCAGGAAACCCCAAAATCACAGCGACCCGGTGCAGCTGACCCCAGTGTCGAGACCACTCCTTGCACAGACCAAAAAAGAAGAGGAAAAAGAAAGAAAGAAAAAAAAGACATTAAAGCCAGGTGCTGAATCCCTTGTCCAGGCTGATGCGTGAGGCTGTTACAAAGCTGCCAACCTCAGTAAATCCCCCCCATAACCCCCAAAAAAAGCCCCCAAACGCCCCGTTTCTCCCCCGCAGGCTGCCTGCGGGAGGACGGGAGCGGGGTCGAGGCGTTGGCGGCGCGCGAAGGTGCGGGGCGGCCGGCAGCTATTTACGGGAGATGTCAGCACCCACTGACAGCCCTGGCAGCTCGCTGTGCTGCACGCACGGGCGCGAGCGCCCCTGAAATCCATATGTGCTTTTATATATAGGACGCTGGCTTGGATGTGTTTCTGCCAGGAGGCTCCGAATCACCAGGGGCTGCTCGCCCGGGGAGAGGGGGGAAGGACCACGGGCGCAATCCGCACCCATTTGGGGTGCGAGGAGTCGGGGTTCGACGCCACAGCACTGCCTTCCCCTCGCAGGGGCTGCATTTAGGGGGCCTCATCCCCCCGTACCCCATGGGCAGAAGCCGCCGGGACCCCCCCCCCGCTCACCTTCCCCTTGGCACCCGGGGTCACTCCTGGTTTTGGCTCAATTTTCTCGGGTTTGGGGACCCAGCCAACCGCTTGTGTAACGTTTCGCTCCAAAAGCTTCTTAAACAGTCACATATTTCTATTGGATTTCCCTTGCCCCGCGCCGCTGATTACTGCAGTATTTATGTATAAATAGAAGCTGTCTTCCCCATAATCTGCTCGTTTCTCCTCGTTAGCTCGGGGCCAGGCCCACCGCGTTGCTCAGCGCCGAGTCCGGGCTCTGCTTCGGGGTTTGCCGGGACCCGGTGGCACTCGACGAACCCAAATCCACCCGTTTTTCCTCCAGATTCGCTTTTTTAAAGCCTTTTACTTGGGGTTTCCGAGGCGCGAGGGCTCCAGCAGCAGAGGGATGGAGCCTGTATGGATCCCGGTGCCCTTTCGGATGGCGCAGGGAGCTGGATGCCAGGGTTAGGGGGAAGTTAAAAACCTCGTTCCCCAAATCCACGTGCCTCTTATCCCCGCCAGCACCTTCCCCATCCTCACACCCGCTGGCTCGGGGCATGCACGGGCCACGATCCCTTCCCAGCACCTTCCCTCCCCCCACCCCCAATTTACGGCACGTCTCGGTTTGTTAATTATTTTAATCATTATTACTCATCTTCCCCTTCCTCCCCCCCCCTAATACTTCATCCCGGGCCCGTCAATCATTTTAATAGCTGTTTACAACCCATCATCAAGTCTTGCATAACATCCACATGACTGCGCTCAGATGCCTCCCGACACCCAAACCTGCCCCGGGCTCTATTTCGGGAGCGCTGAAGCCCACGGCACCGAGCGGCCGCATCCCCCCCCGGGATGCCGAAACCCCCCCCCGGGGAGAAGCATCCCTTGAGCAGGACCACGCCGTGGCTGACCCGAGCCAAACCTGCCCTGGGATTTTCGGGGCCGGGGCTCGTTCCGGTGGTGCCGCCACCCTGCCGAGCGCCGCGGGCGGATGATGCTCCGCAGCGCCTGTTTTAAGAGACGGCACCAAAACCACCCCAATTTTGGGTGGCTGCGGCCGAGCTGCATGGCCGCTATCCGCACCCTGGGCAGTGAGAGGAGGAGGAGGCGAGGGGGGGGGGTTATGAAGCGTGGAAACGCTGCTAAAAAGCCCGTTTTCCAGCAATATGTGGAGCTCTGCTCGCCGCAGCGCCCGTCGGCGGCGGGTTGGCGGGCGGACGGGGGCAGAGGCGCAATCTGTGCTTGGAGCGCTGCCGGCGTGCTTGCAGCCCTTCCAGCAGGCACCGGCGGGGCTGGGGGGTGGCGAGGGCTCTTTTTTAAGCTCTGCTGTCCTCCCCCTCTCCCGAAGGGTTTCGTAACCCTCCCAGGCAGGCGAAGGCTCCCCTCCGGTGCTGGCTGATGAACCCCCCCCCCCCCCGATGGGGGTCCCGGGGATGGGGGGGACGCAGCGGTGGCCGGCACGGATGCCCTGCAGCACAGCGAGGTTTGGGCTCCAAGCCCCGGCAGTTTTGCACCGGGGCTGCCCCAATTGGGTTGGTTCTCACCCCAAAACCACCCCTCTGCGTAAACCACAGAGCAATCCTGCCCGGTGCTGGCTCCCCGGGGAGCGGGAGCCGTTCTCTCGCCGTGCAGAAGCTGCAGGCAAATATTTATTTCCACGGCACGGAAGGAGTTTATTCATTAAGTCCCGACTGACAACGGCAACCAAACGAATTTCTCCTAATGAGGCGCTCGCGGTCACCTTGGCGACAGCACCGCGGCACCCAGGCTGAGGACCGAGGCTGAACCAGGGCAAAGCCCCCGGGACAAGGGGGGGACACGGCAGGGGCTGTGGCCATGGGGATCCAGCACCACGCCGGGGAGACCCCAGCACCCCCCTGCTCTCATTAGCAGCCCAATTAGCCAAACGAAGGCAGCCGATGAACCCAGAGCACGGCGGGCGGGCGCTTTTCCAGCACGTGGTGGTCGCCACCAGCTCGGTCAGGGTGGGACGACGGCGATAAGGTGGCTTTTGCCATCCTTTTTGCATGGCCTGCTGCAAGCTCGGTGGCTCCTTCCCCTCTGAACCCCGGGTTGTAATTCACACACAGAGTCAGGAGGTGGATTTTTGTGTATTTTGTTTGTTTTTGTTTGTTTGTTTTTCCTACACAACTCACACCACACTGCGGACAGAGACCCCGAAACAGCGTACCCACGGTGGACAAATCAAGCGGGCTCTGATTTACCGGGACGACGACACGGCTGCGATGGAGAACACGAGGAGCCCCCGGCGGAGCTGGGGACCCCGACGAGGTGACACGGAGCAGGGACGCTCGAGGACCCCCCCCCCGGACGGACACACAGGGACACCAGGAACCTGCTGCGACACGGCAAGGCTGCTGCACACCGAGGGGGGGGGGAAAGGCAAGGCGCCGAAGGATGCTCCCCCGCTGAAGCCTTGATGCCTTGGTGTGGAGCATCCTCCTGCACCGAGAGGCTCTTCGTGGGATGCTGGAGAAGCGAGGGCAGCGGTGAGAGCAGCACCGGCCCCTTTCGGCCCCTTTCCCCAAAATAAAGGATTCAGGGAGGGCTGTGCCAACGCCCTGAGCGCCTGGCCCGAACCCGGCCCGGGGGAGCTGCTGGCTCCTGCAGCCCCCGTGTTGGGGCAGAAGCTCGTGTTGCCGGTGGCTGCTGGTGAGCAGAGCGCTGGGGCAGCCTCCAGGAGAGATTCTGGGTCTTTGGGGAGACGCAGAAGGCTGGGAAGCCAGCAAGCGGTGAGGCAGGCAGGGCTTGGGAGGCTGTGCCCGGGGATAAACGCTGCTGGGGAAGTCCTGGGGAGCAGAGGGGTGGTAGCGGGCAGGGAAAGGCAGGGAACAAGAGGTAGGTTTTGCTCACAAGCTACATCGTGCCGCAAACCAGGCTGCTTGGCACCAAAACAGCCCAGTGGCAGCTCTCCCTGATGCTTTTTTGGAGCAGGAATCGGACTGGAGCGGGGACTCGTTGCTTTGGGACTGGCAACAGCCCCACCGCTACCGGGAGCCGTGCAGATCCCCGTCTCCACCGGCTCCGGTCGGAGAAAGCAAAAGGTTTCCTGCAAAGCCCCCCCGGCTCCCGGCGTTCTGCTGGGCAGCCGAGAGGAGGCTTTCCCCCGGCGGGGAGGTTTAAAAGAGAAGAAGCTTTGTCTGGAAGGGAACAGCCTTGCCAATATTTCCACATTTTCCCGCTGTTTCCCAACACTCTCCAGCTGCAGTTTTCATCTCTTCCTCTCACACTCCCCTTCCTACCCATCCCTGCTCGGCGGAGGAGCCAAAACCCGCGTGGCCGTGATTCAGCTGCGTCTCCTTGGGTTTTTCCAAGCCCCCCTCCTGTCCCCCCCGCCCAGACAAAATCAGCACAGCTGAAACAGAAGCAGGGCCTTTCCCCAGCGGAAAGCTAAAGGAAAATAAGTCAATAAACAAATAATAACGCCTGGAAGCTGCACTGAAGCCGGGGACGCCACCGACTTCTAGTCACAAGCGAGCCTTGGGCTGGAAAACGTTCTCTCAGGGGCAGGGAAGGAAAGGAGCGGAGACAGGGAGGTGTCGCTCGTGGCTGGGGAGGGCAGAGCCCCCCAGGAGGGCACAGCAGGCTCCCGCGTGGGAAGGAGGACAGGAAGTTTCGGCGTTTTGGCAGGGAATTCAATTTTCCTTTTGCTGCTCGGCGCCAGGTGCCGAGGGGGGGCCACGCTCTGCGCCTTCAGCTCCTAAGGCACAGCGTTGGCTGCTCCCTTGAGGACGGGTCCCCGTCCCGCTGCCCAAGCCTCTCTTCTTGTCCTCCCCCCCCGGCTCCTCACACGCTGCTGGGGTTGTAGCACAGCAGGTTGAACTCCAGCTTCTCCTCCCAGTGCCTGAGCAAGACGAAGAGCTGCTGGGCCGCCGCCTTCACCGCGGCCAGGCTGCAGCCCTGCGGGAAGCGCTGCTCCTGCAGCCACAGGCTGGCCTTGGCCGCCACCAGCTCCCACTCGACGAAGTAGGACGCCGAGCTGTGCTCCAGCCAGGCCAACGCCACGGCCGTGGCCCACAGCATCCCCTCGGGCTCCGTCTGCCGCCTCAGCTCGATGTCGGCCAGCAGCGCCTGGACCTCGGGGCCGTGCTGCTCCGGGGAGGAGAAGCGGCGGATGGTGATGGCCGGCGGCGAGAGCTCGCTCTCGGCTCGCAGGGCTTTGGAGATGCTCTCCACGGCGCTCCCCGAGAAGTGGCGGGGGCGGCCGGCCGGGTCCTCGGTGGGGCTGACGGCTCCGCGGGTGCCGTCAGGGACCAGGAGCTGCCCGTCATGCCCGAGGTTTGCGCGCTCCCCGCCGGGCACGGCCTTCCTGGCGCTGCTGGAGCTCGAGGGGCTGAGCGCCAGGCGGTGGCAGGAGAAAGGCGACGTGCGCTTCAGCTTCTCCATGGGGATGCCGAGCGCCTCGCAGAAGGCCGAGTTAAGGAGGAAGGCACCGCAGGCCAGCTGCAATGAGGCCTGCAAGGAGCCGTGGGCACACAGAGCTCTGAGATACTAACCTCTGCTGGGGAGAAACTACATGGACGGAGCAGCTCCCGTCTCTGTCAGACAGCGAGAGCCCACCAGGATGAGCTGGGGGTCCCCAGCCCTCCTCAGCACCCGCACAGCCGCGGCTGGAGCCGGGAGCTGCTCACCAGAGGAAGGTAGTCGGCGCTCTCGCTGTCGCTCTCTGAGCTGGCTTCGCTCGTTCTGCCCGGGGCTTTGCTCATGAAACCTTTGGCAGCTCGAGTCAGCAGCCTGGTTTTGTGGAGGGTCAGCCTGCGGGAGGACAGGGGGGTGGCCGTCACCTGCCTGTGTCCCCCCCCACCCTGTCCCCAGCGCCCACCTCCCCGGTCCCCAGCCACCAGCATCACGTTCGCTGCTTGTCCCTCTGCTCATTTCCGTGCCGGACCCGCGGGACCTGCAGCTCTGCTGGCAGCAGGGAGAGGTGGAGCTGGGCCCTACCTCGCGGCAAAGAGGCTCTCGATGGGTTTTGGGGAAGGTGCAGAAGAGGCAGCCAGGCTCTGGGACGGTGCTGGGAAGAAACACAAAGGCAGGAGTCAGGCGAGTGCTGCAGGAGAGCAAACGTCAGAGCTCAGGGAGCAAAATCCATGGCGTTGCCTCGCCGGGCTGCTGAGGCTCCGCCAAAATCCTGCCTCTCCCCTTGCTTGCACACGTTACGGGACGACGAAATCCCCGTGCATCTTAAAAACGAGTGTGGGAAGGTCTGTACGAAATGCCCCCCAGGGCTCTGTGCCTTGCACCTCTGGAGAGAGCCAGGCCTCGTGCTCACAGGCCTAATTGTAGGCGATAAGGTTTAAAAAAAAAGAACACTCAGCAGAAAATGAGGTGAGGAGCCCGAATCACCAACTCAGTTTCCAGCAGTTATGTCTGAGCAGCCCGGAGCCATTTCCCTGCAAGCTCCCATGCCCCCGGCCTGACTCTGGAGAGGGGCTCTCAGGGGGGCTGCGGGCACGGGGAGCGGTGAGGCCGGTCCTGAAGCAGCTCCGGGTTTTAAGCTGGGGCCACCCCAAATTTTGGGCACCCACACCCTGGGAAAAGGCGCGAGCACCTTCCCCTACCTTCTGGGGGACGGCAGCTCGAGGACGGCGGGGTGCTGCAGGGCGACGGCCCGGCCTCGTCCGCATCTGCGAGGGATTTACGGCGTCAGCATCACCCACCCCAAATCACCAACCCCTCCTGCCCACCCCTTCCCCGCTGCGGGGGCAGGAGGAGGCTGCCCCGGGCTGCCTTCGCCTGCCTCGGCTGCCAGCACCCCCTCGCCTCCCCGCCACGCAAGCCCCTGAACACGGAGGCGATTTTAATTCAGCCGCAGCCCTGGCAATGCCTGACGCGGTCCCAGCCCAGCTTGTCTTCATTAGCAGAGGATTTGGTGACAGGCAAGTGCCTCGCATCCCCTCGCCTCTAATTACGCCCCGCTTCATCCCTCGTGCTCTCTGCGCCGCGGCTGCCAATTAACTCCCAAGCACGGTCAGCAGGCGCTGCCTGCAGTCGGGGAGTTTCAGGGTAAATTGCAGCTTTTGCCTCGTTTAAGGAGACAGATTCCAGGCAGATGCAGGATTAATTGTCCAGAGCAAATGCCTGGGCTATTTTTTTTTTCTTTTGGGAGGCCCTGCCTGTGACGGCAGCAGGCTGTGGTGTTGGAAATGCCATCTCCAAGGCTTGGAGGGTGGATTTCATGCCTGGCAGCCATGGGAAGCTGCATCTCCTCCGAGCACCGTAGTGAAAGAAGAAGGCAGAAGAATAAAGACCAGAGAAAAAAAGTCCTTAAAAAATAAATGAATAAAAACCCCACCTTAATGGACTACACCGCTAAGAGGAAGGAGACAAAAAAAACAAAAACCAAGCAGCCTTACCCGTGCCATGAAATCCATCACCTCCGTCCTGGCCGCAGGGTGACAGGGGACGTGCCGCAGAAAAGCCGCGGTGCCTCCTGTGCCCCGAGCTGAGGCTCCTCGGGCTGCCTTGCCTGGCCGCTTGCCCTTGGCATGAGAGAAGGGAATTACCAGGGTGAGCGAGGGACTTGGAACCACAAAACCCACGGACTGGCAAGCTCGGGCCCCTCTGGGCACCCCGAGCACCCTCTGGCTGCAGCCCTGCGTTACCCGCGCGGGTGTAGGCGACGCAGGGGGGCAGGTAGGTGCTGGTGCTCAGGTCCACCGGCACGAACGCCGTGTACTTGCTGATGACGTTGCAGGCCTTGCTGGTGTGGACGGCGTTGAGCTGGTACCGCCGGCCTGACCCTGCCGTGGGAGAGATGCCCAAGGTCAGCACCATGGCCCGGACCCAGCTCCCTGCCCCAACTCCGCCCCTGTGCTCCGAGCCCAGCAGCGAGGGCATCCCTCACACTGCTTCTCCTCCTCTTTAACACGCACAGATGTTATTTCACGGGGCAGAAGCTTGAGAAGATGCGCGGAGCGCAGCTCAGGGCGGTGACACCCGGCTGCTGCCGGACCCTCCGAGGTCGAGGCCACCCCCCCAGTGACTGCTCAAAAAAACCCACCTCCAGCCCACGCGTGGAGGAGAGGAGCCGGAGCAGGGAGCGTGCCGACGTGCAGCAGGAGAAAAGGAGCCAGCAGATGGAGGGGCAGCTACGTGAGGCACGCAAGATCTCCCCTCACCGCCTCGCGTGAACCCGAGAGCCAGAAGAAGCGTCAAGCAAGCCACCCGGACGCCGGGCTTTAATTACTGGGCGTTAATTACCGTGCTCGATTTCACACTCCCTCTCAGCGAGCTGCTCCAAGTCCCGGATGACGGACTTGGCTGCCAGGTGGTGGAAGGTCTCGCTCCACAGGTCCTCGGTGCCCTCCTCCTGGCTGCCCCGCTCTCGGAGGAGCGGGCGGATGTCGAAGGCGACCTCCCACTGCAGGGGCTCGCCGCCCCGCAGCCCCTTCACCACCGCCTTGCAGGTGGCACGGGGCGAGCACGGGGAGCCCCGGGCGGCGCCGAAATCCCAGTCCTGGGGCTCCCAGTCGGAGGAGGTCTCCGTCTCGAACGTGAAGGACGGGTGCTGGGCGCCTTCTGCAGAGATGGGGACAACCACGTTAACCACCCGGTTCCCCTCTGTCCCCCAGAAATCGTAATTAACCCTTCCTAATTTTCAGCCCAGCTTTCTAACGGGCAACGCCACGCCACCCAAAATTTCGGTGCGGGTGGCCGGGCCCCCTCTGCCCCCTTACCCGGCTCCACGGGGCTTCGGCTGTCGGATGAGGACCTCAGGCTGCCGCTGGCATCCAGCGGCCCCAAGCCCCGTCCAGCAGCAGCCTCGGGCGCTGGCAGGGATTCGGGGCGCTGGCAGGAGGACACGCAGCTCCCGTGCAGCAGGGACGGCCGGCGGGCACCCACGCCACGGATCCTGGTGGTGGGGGAGCGCGGGCTGGCGGCAAAGGGCTGGGAAGTGCAAACACGGCAAGCTTTGCCCACTGGGATGCATCTGCAGAGCATCCCCGAGGTGCCCAAAGCCCCAGGGGCTCTTTCCCCAGACATGCGGGAGGTGAATTTGGGGTTTCAGCCCTCCAGGCATTTTAATGACTTTGCTCCAGAGCCAAAGGAAAGAAGAGAGGCAGAAAGATCAAGCACCAGTTGCTTGGTAACGGGAGGAGGGGGGGGTTGGGGGCGCAAGGGATGGGGAGCAGGGATTTTATTTTATTTTTAACGAGGCCGTTTCTCCACTTTCAGGAGACACAAATCTCCCCCCACCCCCCGGGATCTGCAGCGCCAGATCCCGTGTGCGGATGACAGGCAGGAACCCAGCCTCCAGCAGCACTGAGCTTGTGATGAACCCACCAGCAAAACCAGGAGGCAGGCGGCTGGAGGGGGGCGACCCGAAGCAGGAGAGGCTCACCAAGAGAGGAGGGATCTGCTGCCAAGCCAAGAAGCCCCTTCCCGTTCAACACCTGGGCTCTCCTCCCAGGCAGGGCGAGGAGCCGGGGTTTTGTGCTACCTGCCGCCAGCCCCGACCTTGCCATCCCTGCACAGTGCTTGTGGGGACATGCCCAGGGCTCACGTTCACGGCCCCAAAAATGCCAAGCCCTGGCAGCCGGCCTTGGAGCCAGGAGAGTTTCTGGGAGCCCTCGGAGCCCTTGGGGCAGTGAAACCAGACTGTAATTAATTAGGAGCAGGACGCACACCGTTAAGCGCTGACTGCCCTCCGGTCCTTTCTACCTCTTGCACACAGGCTGGTGCTTGGCTGGGCCTTGGCAAGGCGAGGGAGGTTGAGGCCATCCCCAAAACCAGCAGCGCTTGCCTTCCACGAGCTGCTTTTCAGCTAGAGGGCAGAGGCTTCGTTCCCCTCCGTGGAGCAGGGACCCTTTGTCCCCTTCGTCCCCTTGGACCCCCTTGGTCCCCCTGCGCCCCAGCGCCAGCTGAAGCCGGGTGGAAGCCCGGCCATCCCTCTCTGTGTTTCCATGGGAACAAAAATGAGGCAGCAGCAGCTGCCGCACATCCTACCCGGCCCTGATTTCGGAGCTGAGCGCTGCAGCGATGCTGAGGAGGGGAGAAAACCTGGCCCCAGGCTTCCACAGAGCAGCCCGAAGTTGCCTGAAGCTGCCACCTTTCACCCGCTGCTGGATGCAGACGTGGCCGGGACCCTGCCCAAAGCTCTGCAGGGGCTGCGGCTGCCAGGGGAAGGAGGGGAATCTGCTCTGGGACCCACCCTGGGACCCTGCGGGGCACAGATGCGCCCCAGGCAGAGTTTGTATCGCGTGGGCAAAGTGCAGATGGGCAGGGAGAAGCTTGGGGGTGAGCCGAGCAGCAAAGCAAAGCAGGAAAAGGAGAGGCGCTCAGCAAACAGAAGCAGGGAGCGGGATCCCGTCCTTGTTTCTGTACGCCGTGGCACAAAGTGCACCCGTCAGGGCTGGCGTGACCCAGGCTCCTTCCCTTCCACGCCTGAGACGTCCCCGGTGCCGCAGGCTGGCCCCAGCTGCGCGTGGAAGCTCTCCAGGGGCACCCACCTGGAAATCCACCGGGCACGGCTCGGGGCTGAGCTGCCGCAGGTCCTGCAGGTGGGCTTTGCGCAGGGGATTCCTCAGCAGGGCGCTGCCCGGATCGCTGGCCGTGGGCTCCTTCCGGAGGGGCTCGTGGTTGGCCACCTGGTTGGCACTGTACGCCCGTCTCCTGGAGGACGCCTTGGCATCCGTTCCTGCACCGAGGGAGAGAGGCCGGGCTCTGGGTGGGCTCCGGTCCCCCTGGGGACCAGGGACACGCACACGGCCCTGCCTGGTGGGAAGGGAAGCCACAAAACCACAGAAGGAAACGAGAGCGCTCCAGTCCCCCGGGGGATGCCAGGGGAGCAGGCTGGGAGGTTTTGTCTGAGAGGTTTTTAGCCAGAAAAGAAAGAAAAAACCAACAAAAACCTGTCTGCGTTTACCCAAATCTCCTTGGAGAAGACAAAGGGCTCACTAATGAAATTTCATTAGCGCAGACATTTTCCTGTCAGAGCGGGAGTAGGATTTCATTTGGAAATGCACGATTTCTCATTATTTTTTTGACAAGGTTGAGAGGATGCACAGCACAGCTCTTCTCTGATTACAAGCAAAGAACACCCCGCGAGTGGCGGAGGTTTCCCTTGCAGCACGGAAACGCGGCCCCGAGCAGGGCTTTGGGGCCATTTTTCCCCTTCTCTTCCCCTTGAAGTCCAACTTTGGGGCTCGCTGCAAGAAGCGGCTGCTTCGTGTGGCCTGGCTGGGCTGCCGACCCGCCCCAGCCTCCTTCCCTGCACACCGCAGGCAGCTGGGGCAGCCTGTAAATAATTACACGTGGCCAAAGCTGGAGCTGCTCTGAAAACCTCTGGGGAAGCCAGATCTCCAGGGCTTCCCTCGATTGCCTGACACGTTTGGGTAAAACATCCAAATGGAACAGACTGGCTCGAGCCTCGGGAGATCCGTCGCTGCTCCTGCAGACCCCTCTGACACTTTGCAGAGCTGTCAGGGGAGGAAACTGGCAGAGCAGAGAGGAAAGCTGGTTAGGAAGACGGGGGCATCACCCCCACGTCTGCGCAACGCGAAACCTGACCGGTGTCCGTGTCCGATTCTCCGCCGGGATCCCTGCCCACCAACAGCTGATCCGGGGCACGCTCGGCCGGGCAGCATCCCTCCAGGTAGCTCCAGCTCTCCGCGCTGGTTCCCTCTTCTTGGGAGTGCAAGAAAACTGAGCTGCTGGACTCCTGGGAGCGCATCATGCTGTACCGCCGCCTCTTGTCCTGGGGAGAGCGGAGAAGCAGGGTCCAGGGCTGCAGCCCTCGTGTGGGTTTGCACCCCGGTGCCCTTTTCGCCCCTCTCTCCATCCCCTTGGCCACCCGTCGGGCTCCCTTCCCACCCGGCGAGCCACGAGCAGTCACGGCTGCAGGTTTGCAAGGGGGAGAAAAAGAAAAAGGGGGAATAAAAAGCCTCCTGGTCGCGGGCGGACTCACCGATCGGGGGGCGGAGAGGCACAGCGAGGTGTCGCAGACGACGCCGTAGCCGACCAGGCGGTCACCGGGGAAGAGGCAGCTGGTGCTGAGCGGGGAGACCAAGACCTCGGTGCTTTCGGGAAAGACCCACTCCACGGACACGTCGCTCAGGACCGGCGCCATCGCCTTCTTCAGCGACCTGATCATCTGGGGAAGGGGAGAAGAGCGGTCACACAGAAACGAGGGCTGTGCGTGCCGTGGAGGTGCCTGGTCCTGCTGCTGACCCTCCCGCGCTCCTGCAGAGCACCCCGAAAGGCGCGGGGGTCTCCGACACGGGTCCTGCTGAGCCCCCTGGCCAGCCCCATGTCCTGACCCCGGACCCTGTGAACACCTCTGCCCTGTGAACATCTCGCGGGCAGCCCAGGCAGGGAGCCCACCGGCATTTCCCTGCACAGCGGGAGGGGTTAGCACCAGATTTCCAGGCAGAGCATCCCAACTATCCCCTGGTGTCCCCACTTGTTCGCGGGCTCTGGGAGACGCACCAGGCTGGGGTTTATACAGCTGCTATTAATTGACGCCTCAGACTGCTGGAGGCACCGAGCTGCAGAGCCCGCAAAGCTCTTTATTAATAACTCTATTAAAAACAAACAACGAAAAAACGGCATAAAAAAAAACCCTGTCTTCACTGCTTTTGGTTTTAATTGAATGCCGCTGCTGTTCTGCGTGCTCCAGGTTCCTGCAGAGGGGCTGCTGAGGCCCTTTTGAGATCAAGAACGCCGAGGACAGCTTTTTAAAGATGTTTAGGAGCTGAAGACCCGATTCCCATGGGGTCTGGTCACTCGGCAGACGACACCGTGCTTTCCCCAGGGGACAGAGCCCACAAAGGGCCGTTCTTATGGCACAGCTGAGTCACCGGCCCCCGGATCTTCACGGAGAGAGTGGAAATGAAGCTCCCTCGTTTGCTTTCAAGCTGGCTTAATGGGCAAAGCCATCACCGCGCGTTTCCCTCCCTCCAACCCCGGGTACTTCTTGCCTGAGCAGCGCGAGGGCTGAGCCTGACTTCAAAACTAATTGGCTGCTTTGATGCCGGCTCTCCTGCCCTTGCCTGCGCCTGTGACAGCAGCTACCTTTGAAGCCGGAGCTGCCGCATTGAGGCTATTGCCTCTCCCCTTCCCCGCGCGGGGTAAACACGCTCCCACTCCCTCCGACAGCCGGAGATGAAGCCGCTCTTTCATCCCCTCCCGCTCACCCACCTGCTGCCGAGTGGGAGTCGCGAAGGCAGCACTGGGAGAGGGAGCGGGACCGGCTGCCGAGCCGCTGCCTCCCCCTCGCTGCGCGCGCGCGTGGCAGCGTCGGAGAGAGATGGGGTGGCCCTGGGGGGCACGCTGCTGGCCCTGGGGGGCACGCTGCTGGCCCTGGGGGGCACACCGCTGGCCCTGCCCTCCCCACCTCCCCGCAGTTTGGAGGGCGGCCGTACCTTGGGCTGCAGCCGCTCGCCCTCGGCCAGGAACTCGGCGGTGCCCCTGGACACGGCGGCCAGCCCCTGCACCAGCCTCCTGCAGGCGTTGGGCCCGATGCCGAAGCTGAAGCACCTGCAAGGGGATGGAAAGCGTCAGGCACATCGAGAGGTTCCCAATTTCCCTGCTGGCCTCTCAGCTCAAAGGGTTTCGGCTGCGACCCTCGGGTGCAGAATCACCCCCCCCCCCCCCCATTCCCTGCCTCCTGGGTAAGCCGCCCCGACAGCTCTTCTCCCTGCCGAGTGGTCAAGCAGCATCAAGGAGCTAGTAATTATCTCTGCTCGCAATTAAAACAAACGTTTTCTCGAGGAAAGGGGAACCAGCCAGGCAGGGTGCTCCCCGCTCAGCGAGTCGGGGTTGGTTTTGAGGCAAAACCCCGCGGGGAGGCAGCAGGGTGCGGGGTCACTGGGGGAGCCCGGGGACTCAGGACAGGCAGGGCGCAGCATACGGCCAGGGCTGGGGGCAGCGTGGGGATGAAAACACCTTCGGCAGCAGTCTGCGTCTGCAGCAGGGGCTTTTCTTCTGGAGGTTTTAATCCCCAGATGGCTGCAGGTCTTACGGAGATTCGCACCCTCTTACACGGGGCTCTGATCTCCTCCGGAGGCCGGGCACGACGCAGACGCGCGCTGTGCGGTGCCCTCCAGGGCTGCCCAAGCCCAAGCTCCAGCACTGGCACACCTCCAGGAGCGAGGGGTGGGTAGTCCTCTACCCCTGATAATCCCTCCGTACAGGAAAGAAAAAGGGCAGAGCCGCTTCCCTGATCAGCCCTGAGCTCTGAGGGGTTGGAGAGGAGCGAGACTTTTCCTGCATTTTTCTCATGTTTCATCTCCCTTCAGGAGACGGAGGAGAAACCAGACCGTCAGGGCTGGGGAACAGGCTAGGAGCAAATTTGCTGCTTCTCCCACCACTCTGTTTCAGCCTATTCAATCCTGTGCAGCCCCATCCTGGAAGCAGCTGGGGCTGGACCCAGATGTGCTTTAGAAAAAAAAGAAGAAAAAAAAAAAAAAAGCAGCAAGGAAGATTGTTCGTGTGTCAATCTCTCCTAGCAGGAAGCATCCGACGAGAGCCTGTGAAGTCGTCAGCCCAATTATCCCGCTTTTGATTGTTTAGAAAGCATCTGAACTTCTGGGATCTGTTCCAAACCCTTTGAGGTTCTCCCGTGGCTCGCAGCAGCCCGCTCCTCCTGCCTCTAGTTCTGACGCGGGGATATCTGTGCGATGGAGACCCGCGGCCCCCCCTGCGCTCGAGGAGCAGCCCACCCTGCCCGCGCCGGGCTTTTTGCCCTCGTGGAGGCGAGCCCCGTACCTGGTGGAGGAGGAGTGGTTCCTCAGCACCTCGAGGACCTTCCCCGTGTCGCCCACGGCCCCGTCTGTCAGCAGGAAGAGCAGCCGGGGGTGGCCCCTGGGGATCGGCTGCCGCACCACCCACTTCAGGGGCGACAAGATGTTGGTGCCCCCCATGTCAGCCCGGATCCTCCTGATGCTCTCGCAGGCGACGGCCAGGCTCTCCTGCGAAAGGAGCAGCAGAGCCAGCAGCCTCGAGAGGCCAGCGCCCTCCAGCACCTCGGCCAGCCCGTCACCCACCTCGCAGTAGCTCCTGCTGGCAGGGAACAGCGTCTTGAAAGTGGAGCCGAAGCCGACGATGTTGAAGAGGCACGCGGGCATCAGGCTCTTGAGGAGGACCAAGAGGGCGTCCTGGGGTTAGGGGAGCAAAAGCAGAGGGGTCAGGCACACCGCGGCTCTTTCCGTCCTGCCTTCGCTCACGCCCTTCTCCCACCTGCATTTGATGCGAAAACAGCTCCTTGCAGGTGATTCCCTGCAGTGAGAAACGCTACTCTGCTCTTTTACAAGCTCCCTGATGATATCTGGGTCCCAAAGCAGCGAGGGGAAGGGGAAGGTTTTGAAAAGCGGAGCAAAATCTCTTTGGTTTGTTTGTTTGTTTGTTTTTAACTGATGGAAGCCGTGCTCGCGGTGCAGCACCGAGCCTGCTGGATGAGAAGCGGGGTGCGAAACGGAGAGCCGCGACGCAGCGCGTCGCCGTGCCCAAACCTGCAGGAACAAGCAAACAGCCCGAAAGCTACACAAAGGGAAAAGCCTCCCCCAGCCCCAGCTCTCTCCTAGCTGGCACCGACTGAAATGACAGGGAAGGGCTGCTTCAAGCACTTGTCTCCGCCAGAAGCTGTTATCTAACTTGCCCATTCTTCGGCTTTTACGTAAGGGGCCACCAGCACGGTCTCGGAGGCGCGTGGTGGATGTGGACGGAGCTCCCCCGGGAGCTCTGCAGGGCAGCCCCAGCGCTCAGCACCGCAGGAGAGGGAGGACAATCGGAAAGCAAAGTGCTGGCAGCGCTGGGAGCGCCTCCGCGCTCGCCGTTTATGTGCTGATAAAGGCGGACTTCTGCCGAGGGCAGCAGAAAGCCCCGAGCCAGCCCTAGGAGAGGAGCTGCCAAGGTCACGCAGGCGAGGGGAGCCTCCTCTGGGCCACGGGGCCCGGGCTGGCCCCACCGAGACGCAGCCACGCGGCGGAGCCGCGAGGTAACGTACGTGAGCGGGGCCGCTGCCCTTTAGCAGGCTCCCGAGGACTTTACACCAAGCTGTGAGCTCAAACCTACGAGGATGTATTTATATCGCCGCTTCCCGGCAGGCTCCGGGGGTGCTGGCTCCTGCAAATCTCAGCGCTGACATCCCCGCCTTGGAACTCGTTGCAAGGATTAAAAACAAAAAAAGCCAACAACACAAAAATAAAAAAAAACAATAACAACAACAAAAAAGCAGATTTCTAAATATTTCCGTTGAAGCACTTCCCAAAGTGGGCTACCGAAGCCTGCCTTCTGCTTGAGCGAGCAGAAGGATGTATTGCTTCTTGGGGTAAATATTGATCCTGATCCCGCTGTGCTCTGTATCAATACCGCAGCTCAATACAGAGAGATGTTTGCCTCCGGAGAAGTCAATTCCCAGTTATTTTGCCAGCCTGGCCAGTGCCGACGCACGCACTGCTTCTTTTCCACCCCCAGAAGAGCCTGGCCGTGCTGCCCCACGCTGAAGGGGACGCCCTGACCCTTCCACCCCCGTCCGTTCAGGATGAGGTCCCCGCAGTGTCCCCATATCCCCAGGGGACGGACCTGAGACCTGCACCCAAGCCACGCAGCGAGCCAGAAAGCAGAAGCCTGGCCCGGAGCAGAAACACCTCCCGATTCCCAGGCTCTGAAATGTGGTGTAGAAAGGGGGGGACACCCTGTGCCGCACCAGCAAAGCCACCGCGGAGATAACGCCGGGACAGGGCACAGGCAGGGCTTCCCAGAGGACCCCCCGCAGCCCCCCTCGGGCTCCCCGCTGCCTGCGGTGGCACCGCACGCTCCTTTTTGCTCCTTTTTGCCATCCTCGGCAAGTTCCCATGGAAACGAGAGGCGGATGGGGAGGGAGATGGCTTCGAGATGCTCCCCGCCACCCGCCTCCGGCTGCGGGCAGAGCTGCTGCCGGAGGTGGGGACACGGTGGCACTGTGGACACTTTTTTGGGGGGCACTTTAGTGCCCCAAATCCGTAAGTCGCCCGTGAGCGGGACACCCCCTGGCTGCAATCGAAGCCCCAAGGGGAAGCCTGCCCCTGCACCTGCTCAGGAGGATGCGATGTTTTAAGGTATCGGGGCCCCAAAAATCAAGGGGAACTTTCCAAAGAGAGCTTTTGCCAGAGCTGCTCCCCGAGACGTGCCAGCCGGTGGACACCAGCCTGCCCCCAAAGCGCGTTAAGGGCTAAGGATAATTAAACAGACACTAGTGTAGGAACCTCTCCAGATCCCATGAGCAGTGGCACAGAGCCGAGCCGGGTCCCAGGAGTGGGAGGTGGTTGCCGCGATGGTCCTGCGGCTGCTGGGCAAGGCGCGGTGTCCCCGCTCCCCTCCATGGGACTCAACCCAACGCAACCACCCAGCAGCCACTGTTGGCTGCTGCTGGCTGGCTCTAGGCAAAGGAATCTGGTGTGGTCGCTCCGGGGGAACTCCAGCCCCCCAGAACACCATGGTAAAGCCTTTCTCTGGCTTCTTTTTTACCCAGAGCACTCAGCACGCCGCTCACAACCCTCCACCAGACCGCAGGAGATAAGTCAGGTTTGAGAAAGGGGTGCCTCGTGCTCCAGTGACCTCTCCAGGTGCGCTGCCCATCAGCGACACGTCTCCTAAGGGCAGCAAAACCCCGAAGCATCCTTTGTTCTTCTCTGGAGGTTTTCCCCTGAGGCAGCGAGCAGGCCCCGGGCATGGGGAGAGATGGAGAAGGGTCACAGGAGATGGGAAACCAGCACGAGGGAGAGGGAAATCTGTTTGTGTTTGGTGCACGGATGGGAAGCAGAGGAGCAGGGGCAGCGAGGGGGCTTCTCAGTGCCACTGCAGGTACCTAACGAGCAGCATGGTCACGACGACTAAAGCCACAGTGTATAATTACCCCCCCATCCCTCTTAATGAAGGCTCGTCAGCATTGACAACCCTCTCTGACACGGCGCGGGCGCGTCCCGTCCCGCGCGGTACCTTGACGCGGTCGATGCTGACGCCGCTCATGCTCCTGCTGCGGTCGACCAGGAAGATAAACTCGCCGGGGGCTTTGCGGAGGTCCGCCTGGGCCGTCCGCAGGTCCGGGCAGAAGTTCAGCATGACGACAGGGTGGTGGGGGATGTCCTTGTTCAGGCGCTTCCTGATGATTTCTGTCTGCGGGGAAGAAGGAGAGGGAAGGCACCGGGGGCAGCATCCTGCCGCCCCGTTCCACCTGGAGGGGGGCTCACGGCGTGCCTACGGGTGGAGATGCTCGTTCTGGCCCTGGTGACGAAATAAACCTCGCCAAGCCAATTATTAATCGTCGTCATTTCCCTCGGGCAGCGCGGTTCGTTAGCACCACGCGGCGCGACACGAGGCGCAGAGCTAACCCAAGGCTTTGTGCGCGGCCACTCGACGGCAAAGCGCAGGGCGCGGCGCTCAGCGCGCCGCGGTGGCCGCTTCGCCTCCTTCCTGCCACCTCTGCCCTGCTGCTGCTCCTGCCCCTTCCCTTCCACCGCTTCCCTTCGTAGGGCCCGAAGGCCTTCAGAGAGCCTGACCCCGTTGCTCAGGAGAGAATTTCAATAGGAATAGGCTCTGCGCCGCGCACAGCTCTGATGGCTTTGTGCTTTGTGCCTGCTTTTATTTCAAGGATCGATCTCCGTTGGAGACGCGATAAAATTAAACCAGGACAAACCCTCTCGAGCTGGCTCTGCCACCCACCGTGGTTTCCAGGTGGCTCCGTCGCGCCTCACCTGCTCCCCTGGCTCCATAGCAGGCCGTGCAGCGAGCTGCCTCGGCCCCCCAGGCTTTTCCTTGCCTTTTTTTTTTGCCCTTTTCCTTGCTTTCAGAGGCTGACGGTTCTTGCCGATTTCACGAGGAAGAAACCAGACCCCCAAGGGCTGGTTTTCTCCCGCATTTCCCTCTTGAGCTTCGGGAAACAAATGAACCGGCCACTGGGAGCTGGAAGGGTGCGCTCCGTTCCCCTTTTCCTGCTCTCAACATTATTTTCTTCGGGATCTTTCCCAGCATAAATGCCCATCCAATTTCAGGCTAGGAACCCTGCTGGGACCCTGCCCAGGCGCTGAGCAGGGGGAATCGTGGATGGATGGAAATCGACGACCATTTACTGCCGAAATTTCTGGGCTAACTCACTGAAGGCAAGAGGTGCTGGGTGGCACCCGCTGAGTAGCGTTGGTTCTCACCCGAAATCTACCCCGAGGCGTTTAGGGAGGAAGGTTTTTTTTCCAGGAGGCGGGAGCCTGGGGCACAGAGGGGGGCATCCTGCGGGGAAACGTCTCCGGAATGATCCTCCCCCCCCCCCCAAAAAAAAACCAATTTGACGTGCTAAAGACACAGAAGTAATTAGGGAGCCATCCGAGCCGGAGCGTGGGAGTTCCGTTTCGTTCCACCTGCCGCACAGCCGAGGCAATTAGAGGAGGCGCCCGCTGTGCAGAGCGAGCGCCGTCCTCATCCCTGCGCTGTGCCGCGAGAGAAAGCCCCGGGGAAGGGAGCAGGGAGGGCGGGCGATGGCTTCCCTCGGGGAAACAAGTGCTGGGGGAGACCCCCGGCCCCGTAAACTCGGACGGTTCCCCCCGGTCCCCTCCTCTCCGCTCAGCCCCGGCACGCCGCTGCAGCAGTTCGGGGTGTGGAGCTGTCACTTGGCGCGTCAGAGCTGCCAGCAGATGAGGCAGAAATCCCCGAGCAGACATTTCTCCATTTGCTCGTCAACAGAACAAAGAGAAGTTTCTGCTACCTTTGTCTCCCGTTTAGCTCATTATTCCGAGCCCGATCGCTCCTGTCTTTCTGACAGCTATCCAGAAAGGGTAAACATTTACCGAGCAATTAAAAGAATATTTTATTCTATGTCACCGCAATAATACCCTTAATGCTATAATAATGCACCTACCTAATTACGCTGCGCTAGAATAGCACTAATTACACACACAATAACCATCTCAGAGCTTCTTCCACGCTCGGTTTAGCAGAAGCAACGCAGAATTTTCCCCTCTTCCTCCACACCAAGCCCCCTCCGAGGGAGGATGCTGCAGTTATTGGGCCGGCGTGATGCAAGCAAGCAAAGCAAGCGTTTTCTTGCGCAGCTCCAGTGCCAAGGAAAGCCCGGGCTGAGGCTCGGCAGCTCGTGCTTCTCACCTTTTTCTCGGTGCTGGGGTCCTTCTTGGTGCCTTTAATGAAGTCGTTTTTCCCCTTCAGGTGTCGTTCGTACTCCGCGGGCGTCATATCGCCTTCTTCCATTAAGACGTGAGGCATGTGGGGCTCTGGAAATGCAGAACCACTTGAGCTAAACGTCAGCTTGGCAAGAAATATCGACACCCACAGCCGCAAAGCTACAGGGGCAGCCCTGAGAGGGTCCGGGGTTATCTCACGGAGAGCCCCTGGCCCCGACACCAGCTCTACGGGACAGGGCTTGAGGAAGGGGCTGCGGTAGCGGAGGGAAAGCAGAGCCCACCTACCGCTGGGGTGGATCAGGATCTCCACGGGCCTGTCGAAGGTGTGCTTGTCGGCCAGCGTGATGACGATGCTCCTCGCCGAGCGAGCCGAGGGGTCGGCGTCCGCGCGGATCTTGTGCGTGGGGCTCTCGACGCCTGCCCGGGGGAACCGCGGGGTGGTTGGGGAGGAAGGGAGGACCCCACGTGGAGGGGAGCGGAGGAAGATGATGAGGGTAGGTGACGAGAGGTGACGAGAGCCCCCCCGGCATGCCCTACCTGCCAGCAAGCACGGCCCCCGGATCTCCAGGTGGAAGCTGAACTCGTACTCGGAGGGGTTGGTGGCCTCGCTCTCCAGCAGCTGGGCCAGGCAGAAGCTGCTGCCGTGCTCCGGGCTCCCCAATCTGCAGCAGGGCTTGGCTCTGCGGGTGAGACGAGCCCCGGTTAATGCTGGCCACGTGTGCTGCGTCCCCAGGGACTGCACATCTGCAGCCCGTCTTCTCTGGGGTGTTGTCTCCTGTTCCCCCACCCTGCTCCCCGGTCCCATCCTGTGGCTTCGTACGTCCGGAGCTGGTGGCCAGGAAGGGGGCCGGTGCTCTCCGAGCCGAGCTGTGGCACCCTGGGGACACACACGGCTGGCAGGAGGACCCTCACGGCCCCGCTGGGCAGCGTCTGCAGCTCCGAGGAGGTGCTGATGAAGACGGAGATGCTTTCCAGGGGAGGAATTGTGCCCAGGCTTGCCACAAAAGCAATCCTCTCCAAGTCCTCGTCCATCACGATCCTTCCTGCAGAGATGGCCACGCCACGAGACACGGTGTCAGCCACAGAAACTGCTCCTCTGCAGGCCTCCACCACCACCCCAGCCCCGGGCCACACACTTGAAGGAAACTTTACTGCGGAGATTCCTCTAGAGAGTCCAACCCACGGCCCTTTGCATCGCCTTTTTGGCTGTCCGGCAGCACCAGCGCTTCCCAAGAGGGACGGGACTGTCCCTTTTGGCAGACACCACACAGACACGAGCCCCAGAGCCTCATCTTTTCAACACTTTTTTTCATCTTTCCTTCCCCCCCAAAAAACCTTCTCACCGCTCCTGTCGTGAGCTCGTCCGTCGGGGAGGCCGCAGCCGTCGAAATAGGCGGCGTCGATCTTGGCCTTGTCCTTGATCTGCACGGTGACGGCGCGCCGGCACACCGCCGCCTCGAACCCAACCACGGTCGTGTGCTCGTCCAGGGGGAAGACGAAGAGCCCTGCCGGCCAGCGGGGTTTTAGCCCGGCGAGCCCTCGCCCAGACCCACCTCAGGGGGCTGCTTCCCCCCACTCCGTGCTCCCCACGTGGGTTTTTCCCAGGGGCAGTGGTGGCAGAGGGGCTGGCTGCTGCCCCCTCCACCTCAACGGGGGGAGAAATGGGGCTGGTGAGAGCCTCACGGGGTTCAGCAGGGGGAAGGAAGGAACAGAGGAACAACGCCGGGCACCAGGAAATGGGATGGGAAATGGGCTGGCCAAAAAGGACCTGGGGGTCCCGGTGGGCACCAAGGTGAGCCAGCAGTGCGCCCTTGCTGCTAAAAACGCACCCTTTAGACCCCTGTAACCTCGTGTTCACAACCACTGAGGACGAGACCAAGGGGAGGCAGCTCCCGAGGCAGCGTGCTCCCAAAGCCAGCGTGGAAACTTGCCTTCACACGGCTGCGCCTCCGGGTTGCGGTAGGTGAGCGAGGCCGTGGTCCCGCAGGCGTAGCCGCTGACGCACGAGGTCACCTCGGAGGCGGTGAGCGGCAGCGGGCGCCGGGTGCTGCGGTTGATCAGCCCCGGCATCTCCCCCAAATGTCACGGGGCGCCCGGTGGAGAGCTGGGGGACGCAAGGAGGAGCCCCGAGGGACCCGCACGTCCCCACCACCTCCTGGCGTCTTCGGCAGCCCTTCTGTGCCCGAGGCTTTCCTCGCTCGCTCCCTGCGGCAGCCCCAGTCTCGCTGCCGGCTCCTGGGGTACTGGCGGCACTGTGGGCAGGACAGAGGGCACGACAGATCCCTGTGGGACAAGTCCCGGGGTGATGGCCCTGCTGGCAGAGGTGGGGAAGGAGGTGAAACCCCGTAAGACACCGAGGGGAGACACCCAGGTGGCGGCAGGGCATCGCGGCGGCGAGAGGCACACCTCGCCAGCCCCCAGCTACTGCCGGAGGGGGGGCACAAGGGGGTAGCTGTGGCCTCCCAGCCTCTCC
Source organism: Heteronetta atricapilla (assembly GCA_011075105.1). Taxonomy (NCBI): domain Eukaryota; kingdom Metazoa; phylum Chordata; class Aves; order Anseriformes; family Anatidae; genus Heteronetta; species Heteronetta atricapilla. The sequence continues at coordinate 6,326,073 of CM021751.1, forward strand.
TCGTCCCCCCAAGGGACACCTTCCTCATCTCCTGCACAGGGTGACTCATCCTGGCACGGCAGAGACATTCGGCTGCAAAGCACATTTCAGCCCTTGCTCCTGCCAAGCACATTTCAGCCCTTGCCCAGCAGCTTTCCGCCGTGCCAGCTCCTCTCCCCCAGGGCCGGGGTGCCAGCTCCGGCCCCAGGCGAGCCCGAGCCCTGCCCCAAAACTGCCCCAAGGGATGGGGAGGGCTCCGGGGAGCTCTGGTTTGCCTTGCCGAGCCCCTTTCCCTACCCCAGCACAGGGCTGGAGGAACTGACACCATTCAGTGACTGCAGCACGGAGCAGGGAGAGGAGGGAGCGGGCATGGGGACCCCCGGGGCACCCCCAGTGCCCCCCAAGGGGCCCACCCCGAGCTCCCAGCTGGCAGCACCCTCGCTCCCCAGCAATTGCTGCCGGCCGTGCGGAGCATCCCCGCATCCTCCCGGCCTCGGATGCCGCTTGCTGCAGCATCACGGCCGCTGGCCCGGCCTCAGCAGGACAGATCGGCGCGGCCGCCCTGCGCTCGCTGCATCAGCAAAACCAGCCGTGCCCGTAATCCTGCCCGCCAGGGGAGCAGCAGCACAGGGCTTTGGACGTCAGTCGTCACTCGGCCGGCCACGCTCAGGCTTTATTTTCCCCTTGCTTTGCAAATGATCTTTCCTTGGCCGCAGGGGAGGGAGCTGTGCCGGTAATGAGCTCGGAGCTCGGCCGATTTCGGTGCGCCACGCACGGGGCCGGTGCTGCTGCTGCTGCTGCTGCTGCGCCGACGTCGGAGGACGGTGGCTGTGACGTGCAGAGAGAGCGGGGCTGTGCTGCACAGCACGGGTGTGATGGCCACGGGCAGGCTGGGAGCTGGGTTTTAAGCTCGGGTAAAGGGCAAGGACGTGCCTGGAAGCAGGGCGTGAAGCTCAGAGAGCTCCTCAGGTGCTATCTGTCCCCCCAAGCGCTTTGGTGCCACCAAAAAAACTGGCTCTGGAGCAGGGGTACTAAAGGCAGAGGCAGAAAAATGCTCTTCTAAGTGTGTTTTCATGCAGCGAGGAGAGAAGAAAGCTGTGGCTGCTGCATGCGGGTAGCCTGGCCCCCAAAAGAGCACCGGGGTCCCAGCAGTGCCACCATCCAGAAAGGGACCACAGGGCCCCCGGCGCCCGCAGCGGACCTGGAGCTGCCGGTGGCTGCTGGGATAAAACCCACGGCACGGCCCCCGTGTCCAAAAGGTGACTGAGGATGAGGAGGGAGCGGGGAGAGGCGAGAACGCAGCCACTCGTGCCAAGCACAGGCCAGCTGTCCCCTCGGGGATCTCGCTCTCACCCCATCCCCAGCGCCGGTCCCATAACCACGCAGACAGCGTCCCCTCGGCCCCAGCTGGCTGGCAAGCCAGCGCCAAGCTGTGCTTCAAACAAACCCCCGAGTTTTCCTCCTCCTTGCTTCTCCCCATCCCACCCCACATTATCTGCCAGGGAGAAGGAACCTTGCCGGTAATTCCCCGCAGACATCTCGCGCCGGTACCACGGCCACACAGGGAGCAGTGAGCCTCGGTGCCGAGCTCTCAGCCCGTGCCTCTCCCCCAGACGGGGTTTTGGAAGCGGGGTTTTGGGAGCAGCTCCCCTCGCACCCCGGCAAGGTCACCACCGGGTCCCACCTAAACCCACCCCGCTCGGAGGGTGCCGGTTGTTGTGCAACCGGGTGGAAAAAAAATAATAGAGATATTCCTTCGGTTTCATTTGTATCAATCAACACTGACATCCAGTGGCTCGCCAGGCGGGGTACAGCCGGCGTGCTTCGTGGAGACGTGCGCGGCAGCGCCTGTTGCACCGCAGCTGGGCCCCGGCGCTGCGGTGTGGGAACCCCAGCAGCACCTCGGGAAGGTTCCTGGCAGCCACGCCGGGAAAGCAACACCCCACCTGCCTGCAGAGCCAAAATAACCAGACCCCTGTGATTCCTGAGCTTTTTTTGGGATCTAAACAGCAGCGGTATCAGGCTCAGGGCCGAAGCTTGCAGGGGGAACCGTGATTGCTTCCAGGATGCGCCCCGAGAATGTGAGCGGTGCTGTCGGTGCGGGAGCTTTTCCCAGCTCCAGGCATCGCCCTGCCCTCTCCAGCCCCAAAACACAAGTGCTCGGTTCCCCGCCTGCCCTGAAAAAACCAGCAGAACTGCTGCTGCTGCCCCCTCTGCGCCTCCGCTCCCAGCTGGAGCAGATTTCTGCCCCCACGGGAGAGGCTGGTGTGGCCCCAAAGGGCACCCCGAGGCTGTCCTCACCTCCCCCGGGACGGATTTCAGGGGGTGCAGATTGTTCCCCTAGCAGGGGCTGGGCCGTAGCTCTTGCCCCAGGTTCTGGGGCTGGATTCGGGTTCCTGGAGCTGCCACTCGCGTCCCTGCTCTGGGAGCACCTCCAAAAGCAGGGGTTGGTACCCCTCTGGGGCAGCAGGGGCAAGGGGGAGGGTGGCAGGGCAAATTTGGGGGTGTTACCATCGCGCCTCGCCTGCGAGCAAACTTTCCAAGCCCCCTTGATCCTTTCTGACAAAGCCGGCCGAGTCAGAGGGGGAGCTGCGGGGACAGGCTGCCAGCACCGGGCTGGGGATGCTGACACAGCCAAGGAGTGACCCTGCTCCATCCTCCTCCTCGTCCCAGCACAGAGCTGCCCCTGGTGCTGCAAGCCTTCACTTGGGGGGAGCAGAGCCCCCCCCCCCCAACACACCGAGGTCTCTGGGGTGGGCTCTGTCCCCTCTATCCCCCAAAGCAGCGTGTCATCTCCCTCCTGCCCAGGAGAGGAGGCTGCCGCCCCCAGCACTGCATCGCCACCATCCAGCCCCTTTCCCTTGCCCCCTGCCTGCAGCAAGAGGACAGCCCCATTAACCTGGGGGGGGGGAAGACATCGTTTTGGGGCGCCAGGGGATTGGGGGGGGCACACGGTCATGGGCTCCCCAACCAGCTGAGAAAGGGACGAGGCAGGGAAGCAGCAGCTTTGCCAAGTGTGGGCTTGTTGCCTGCGGAAAAAAAAATATTGTGACAGGGATCTGCCGACAGAGCGGCTTCGTGCCGGGATTGTGCACCGCCTGGCGAAGCAGCAGCCCGCACCCCCGCCCCAAACCAACCCCCCCACGGCCAGCCCGGCCTGCCACAAAGGTGCAGAAACAAGTGGAGAGCATCGCCTGCTTTCTTTTCCTTACCTTTCCTTGAGAGAGGGGGTGGGTGGGTGGCTGGGGGGCTGGGGAGGGGGCTGGAGCAACTTCCCCCCCTCCCTCCTGCAAGCTCCTGCAGCTGGGCTGGGGGGGGCCAGGAAGGCGGCCAGAGGGCTCTCGGAGGCGGCCGGCACTGCTTCAGCCCTGCTTTTGTCTCTGAAAGGCACGGAGAGAGACAGGAGATGAGGAGGGAGAGCGAGCACGGGAGGGAGAGACGGCGCGCCAGGGCTCAGGGTGGGGGGAGCCGTACAGCGGCCACCTCGGTGGCCTTCCCCCCCCCAAAAAAAAAACCAAAATCACCCAGACCCTTTCTCTCCCTGCCACCCACCGGGGCTCGGTTGGGTACGGATGGAGACAGGGCTTACCTAGGTGGACACACACGTGTCAGCACGCCGAGGCTCGTTCCCGGCTCGCCAGCTGCCCCCGGTGTGTGGCCGGGTGGACGCAGCCTTGGCGGAGCCCAGTGGGTGCCCATGGTTAGCCGGAGCCATTTGTGTCTGTCGGCGAAGGTAACCATGACAATCGCCCTCCACGCACACCGCCGCCCGCGCCGCCTCCCTCCCGCGGCCCCCTCCTGCTCCCGGGGGGCATGGGGAAGGGATGGAGGACGAGAGCCCACCGGGAAGGGAAACTGGCACCTCGCTCGTCTGCTTCCCTTCTGGGGGAAATCGAAGCCCCCCACCCAGCCTGCAGCCCCAGCACGGGGCTCCTCTCGCACTGCTCGCTGCCGTGGGGCACGCGGGACACCCATGGGGCCGCCTCACAAGCGAGGACGTTCCAGAAGGATGTGCTCGTGCCGGATACCAGCACCACACCGGGAGGCTGGTGCTTAAAACCAGGGAAAATGGTCAAGGGGAAACTGAGGCACCGGGGACGGGGCTGCACAGGTCCCCAGGGAGGGGACGCGCAGCAGGGCTGAGGTTTTCCAGCACAAGTCCTTCTTGCAGGATGGGTGACCAGACCGAGAGCCACCTTGGCCCCACCTAGGACCTGTTTTCAGAAGAAAATCCACCAACCCTGCAAGCAGACCCCAGCTGAATCTTCTCCCTTCCCCGGAGGCTGACTTCAGCCCCGAAGCTGGAGAATTTACAGTTCTGATCAGACAAATAAATCAGCCGCTGAGTAGCCCACGTAGCCGGCTGCCTGCTTGATGTTTGCTTACTATGGCTTCTGTTTCTGCTGAAGAAAAGAACATAAGTTGGGGGAAGAAAAAAACACACAGATAATACCAACAAATGTAGCCGAGGCAGGTTTATTTACTTTACCAGGCGAGCTGTGTGGCCCACCCGAGGGCCTCTCACACACCAGTGTGAGAAAAATCTCAAATAATTTTCTTCAGACAGGATCTTCTGTGAAGCTACTTTATTCGTGATTGCTCCTGTCAGTCGGGAGTACATTTTAGTAAACAAATCATAACCTTTTATCCCTCTTCCCCAACACCTGATCACCTCCCCTGTTTCCTCATTGGCAGAGTACTGCAGGTTCACAAGCTACTCGATGCTCCTCTACACCATCCGTGTACAATTTCTTGTTTTTTCAACCCTTTCATTTCTCCTTTCTCATGTTTTGAGAACTTGTGATCTTGGTTTTACTGTTCTCACACTGCTCATCCTCTTTTTCTCAAGCTTCTACCTTATTTTGGAACAGCGAGGCCTTCTACTGCCCACTTATCTACTTAGCATTTCTCCTTATTATGACTACACAGCCAATTTGGAATAAAGAAAAATCATTATCTACTGCAAAAACACAACTTTGTTTCTCACACCTGGAGCACAGCACGGGTCTCCTGGCCACTCCGCTCGGTGTCCAGAGGAGGCTTTGGTGACATGGAGAGGCTGCAGGGCAGAAAGGGATGAGAAGGACTTTCCTGGATTTATGTGGAAGGAAAAAATCACGGAGGGCTGTGTGAAGGGCCAGGTCTCGTGTCGCTAGTGGGCCAACGTTAGAAAATTCACTGAATCATGCTACAACCTTGTTTTTTTCCCTTGCATCTCCGTTTCAGAGGCAGAAAGAGCTGTAGCTCCCCTGCAAATGTCACAGCCCCTGCTGTTCCCCGAGCCTCGGTTCCCAGAGGGACTCAGAGCCCTCCCTGCACCTCCCTGCCTGTGGGGAGAAACCTTCCAGTCGTGGCCTATGGAGGCTCAGCAGCTCCAGGACCAAAGGAATGATCCCAAAGCTGTGAAAACTTGTCTCATTTTGGTCTCTCGAGCCTTGTGAGGTGTCAGCAGCTCCAGCAGCTGCTGCCCAGGTCCTCGGAGAAGGGCTCGCCCGCCTGAGGGACCTCGCCTCACGCAGCACGGCAGGGCCTGGCCCCAGCCCCGTATCATGGCGCAGGGCTGGGGCCTACGAAACGCAGCGGGACAGGGCCTGCTGCCAGTCCTACCCCACGGGGCTGGTTCCCACACCGTGTGGTGAGGCAGGCCCTGACCCTAGCCCCACGCCACAGGAGACTGGCACTAACACCATGCAGGGAGGCTCGGGCTGACCCCAGCCCCACACAGAGGGCCGGGATCCAAGCCCACACCACAGAGGGGGCCAGGACCCTTCCCATACAGGAGATTCAGACTGACCCCAGCCCCACACCACACAGGGGACCAGGATTCTTCCCACACAGGAGACTCAGACTGACCCCAGCCCCACACCACACGGAGGAGCAGGACTGAGCCCATACAGGGAAGCTCGGGCTGACGCAAACCCCACACAGGGGGCCAGGACTGCGCCCATACAGGAGACTCAGACTGACCCCAGCCCCACACCACACAGGGGGCCAGGACCCTTCCCACAGAGGGAGGCTCAGACTGACCCCATCCTCACACAGAGGGACCAGGACACTGGCCATACAGGAGGCTTGGGCTGACCCCAGCCCCACACTGTACAGGGGAACAGGACCCTGCCCATACGGGGGGGACTCAGGCTGATCCCAGCCCCACACAGGGGGCCAGGACCCAGCCCCACATCACACAGGGCATAGGACTCTTCCCACACAGGAGACTCAGACTGACCCCAGCCCCACATCACACAGGGGCCAGGACCCAGCTCACATGGGAGGCTTGGGCTGACCCCAACCCCACACAGGGGGCCAGGACCAGGCCCATACAGAAGGCTCAGGCTGACCCCAGCCCCACACAGGGGGCCAGGACCCTTCCCATACAGGGAGGCTCAGACTGACTTCATCCCCACATCACAAAGGGGACCAGGTCCCTGTCCATTCAGGAGGGGGGCTCAGACTGACTTCATCCCCACATCACAAAGGGGACACCAGGTCCCTGTCCATATAGGAGGGGGGCTCAGACTGACTTCATCCCCACATCACAAAGGGGACCAGGTCCCTGTCCATTCAGGAGGGGGGCTCAGACTGACCTCAACCCCACATCACAGAGGGCTGAGGGTATATAAGAGGCTCGGGCTCATCCTAGCCCCACAGAGAGGGTGAGGACCTCTCCTGTGCAGCAATGCACAGGCTGATCCCATCCTCACGAAGCAGCGGGGTCAGGAAACTGACCACACTGAAGGCCTGGGCTGACCCGTGCCCAACATCACATGCGGGACCAGGCCTATTCCCGCTGAGGAGCCTCGGGACGATGCCAGTCCCCAAGAGGACTCTCGAGGCTCGGTGGCCTCCTGTGGCGCCCCCGGAACGTCGCTGTCCCGGAACGGCGCCCGCCCTGCCCGTGTGCCTGCCGGCCGGCCCGAAGAAGCGCGGCGCAGGCGCCTTCCCCGCGCCCAGCGCCATTGCGGCTGCTGGCAGCGAGGCCCGGCCCGGCCCGGCCATGGCCACCGACTCTTGGGCCCTGGCCGTGGATGAACAGGAGGCGGCGGCGGAATCGGTGAGCGGCGGCCGGGAACCGGGGGCGGTGCGGGGCGGTGCGGGGTCGGGGCCCCGAGCGGCGCGGAGCGGTGCGGAGCCCGGGGCCCGGCTGCGCTGGGGGCGGCCGCAGCCTCCTCGGAGGGAGCAAGCAGCGCTGCAGAGACGCGATTCTTTCTTTTTTCCCCCCATTTTTTGGGTCGTTCGGGAGCCTCGGGGGTCGTGGGGCCGGGCCCTCAGGACGGGGGGGCAATATATATGTATATTTTTTGCTCCTTTCTTTTCATCCCCCCCATCCTTTCCCGTCACGGTGCATCCAGGCACTGCCTCGCCTCAGGGTCCTGCTGCCTCTCGGGTCCCACAAACGCCTTTTTGCCCCCATTTCTGTGCCCTGTCTTTCACACTGACCCGGCAGCAGCACAGACCCTGCGCTGGGGATGCTCAGCCCCCGTCCCCATCCTCGCCCCTGTCCTCAGCAGGGACCTGACCCCGCTGTTTTTCCTTGCCCACAGCTCAGCAGCTTGCACCTGAAGGAGGACAAGGCCAAGCCGGACTCCAACGGTGAGTTACACTCGCTGTGGTGGTCTCACCACATTCCCGTTTGGAGCGGGAGCAGAACCGCAGAACCCCTCGGAGACAGAGGGGAAGACCCTGAAAATGGTGGAGGCCGAGCTGAGCAACACCCGGTCAAGAAACTGCAGGAAAAAAAAAAAACAAAAACCAGAAAGCTAAGATTGCTTAGCCAGTTGCAATGACTTCACCATCCACCTCTTGAGAGAGTTAGCTCTTTCTGCCTGTGTCTTGATGGCAAAATTTCGTGGTGTGTTTGCCTTGGACCAGGCACCGGCATCGATTTGGCCGCGCAGAGCAAGCTCTGCTTGGGTTTCCTTGCTGTGCAGCCCCAGGGCTGTTTGCTGTGCTGCTCCGTAGCTTTTCCGCAGAACTCCAAACCTAAATCCCACTCCCCTCTCTTTGAATTCAGGTGCTGTCGTCGTCAAGGCAGACGACAATGTGGAGAAGACGGAGGATGAGGAGAAAGGTGGGTGCTGGTCAGGTGAATGCTGTGGCGAGGCGTGTGGAAAGAGAGATTTGTTTCCTAGGCACCTAAAGTAAGTCCACCTTATGTCCCAGGGTGGATGATCTTGTCTCCTGCCCCAAGGACCTAGCTGTAAATTTTAAAGCCGTTGGGTCCTGTAATAATCTGGGAGATTCTTGGATTAGAATGCAGAGAGGTAAGGGGACAGCAGCGTCCTCAGAGGAAGAGCTGCATGCAGGAGCCGTTGGATAACCCAGAGCTGGAATTTCAGAAGCAGCCAAGACGTTGCATTTCTGAAATGACTGAAATGGGTATTTCTGGGGTTGGGTGCAGCGCGTCCTTTCCGTCCGGCTGTGCCGTGCAGCATTTCAGCGGGAGCAGCATCTGAAACAGGCCGTGACCGTTTTCCCACCTCCTTTTTTTTTTCGACAGAGGACAGAGCTACCCAGTCCCTGCTCAACAAGCTCATCCGCAGCAACCTGGTGGACACCACCAACCAGGTGGAGGTGCTGCAGAGGGACCCCAACTCGCCCCTCTACTCCGTCAAGTCTTTCGAGGAGCTGCGCCTGTAAGTGCCGTCAGCTTGGGGCTGTGGGGCAGGCTGTGGTGCCAGGAGCTCCTGGCTACCTTAAACACTAAAAAAAGTGCATAGGCTTCTGGTTTAAGTTGCTGCAAATTTGTCGTTAGGAAATGAGCGTCGTATTATTTAAATGCAAGGAGAATTATTTCATCTCGGTGCCTAGGGAAGGCCTTCATCTGAAACGAGCTCCTTTTACGCCCTGGTTTCCTGCTATAACCAGCTCGAGCCACGCTGTTCTGGATTTTAACGTGTGATTTTTTGGTGGAGCTTGCGTGCGGTCGGTGCGAGGGGCTGAGCAGAGGGAGGGCTGCCCTTCCGCGGCCACCACCACCAAGTTAGTTCTCTACAGGTTCCCCAGCCAGCGCGGGGACGCTCGGAGACAGCCTTCCTGTGATGTGGCTGTTCTTTGGGCATGCAGGAAATCGGGAAATTTGTTTTAGTGGCAGAGGTGACGAGCACAACCGTCTCCTGTTCCCGTTCTTGGGTTGTTTGGGAAGATCCAGCAGCGAACAGCACACGGGGAGAGTGCTCGTCTTTCCTCTGCCAGTGTGATCTGGGTTTCCAGTGATGTCAGGGACGTTCGTGGCTGAATGTCTCCCAGAAAACTGAGAGCCTGTGGTGCCCTTTAGACTAATTCCCATCGTTCAGAAGGCAAACAATCCAAGGGAGTTAATGACAGGGGCAAGCAGACTAATTGAGTCATTTTGAGTCCGTGTATCCTTGGCAACTGTGGCGGAGCCGGGCTCTGTCCTTGCTGCTGAGCAGCACAAGGTTACGTTTCAAAAGGCTTTTGTTCGAGCCATCCCCTGAAAGTAATACCAGCTTTTTTAAAAAGCCGTGTTGCGCTGAATGGGGAGTGCTTACCAGGAGGAAACGGCGGGCAGGAAAAGCATTACCTGCCTGGAGTGGAAAGCGCTCGCTTCTCGACACCGCTGACAGCACTCCAGAGAGTGGCTGCAGGTCGGCACTAAGAGTTTGCTGACACCATGACCTGAATTTTAGGTTGTTCTTGAATCTCCTTGGCTGCCTAAGCACCAGCTGAGACTAGAAAGCTCCCTTGCAGAAAGAGCGGTGTGTCTGAGGACTAGCGGTGTCGCTACACCCATGGGTAATACCCGAGTCTTCGAGGAGCGATCGTTTTGGTGCTGAGATCCGAGGAGGAGGGATTGCCCTAAAGGACAGGATTAGCCATCTCTACCCCGCCATCTCTGGGATTGTCTGAAAAGCTGCTTTGGAACATGTGAGAAGCCTCTGGAGCTGTGAAACAGCTTTCCGTGCGGTGTGAAAGGCAGGCGTGCAGGTTGACTTAGTAAATCGAGGTGGTTTGGGGTTTTTTTCTTGGTGAAGCTTCTGTTCCAAGCAGCGCTGTGCTCTCCCTTGCTGTTGCAGCTTCCCGGTGCCTGTCACAGTCACTCAGCAGCGCGATCACAATGGGCCCGCAGAGCCTGGCAGCTCTGGGTCCGGTTGGAAGGGTTTTTTCTCTCCTTTTTTTGTCCACAAATGAAAACTGAATGGGTTTTAAAAGGCCGTGGCATTTAGCCTTGAGAATACAGCGCGGTGCTGCTTCTGTATCTGAGTGGGAAACGTGAGCTTTTTTGGCATTTCTGTTCAGCTGGAGAAGTACCTAGATTCCTACGGGTAACAGGGTGTGAACAGGGAAGTCCTTTCTGATACATAGCAGTAAAGAGGGTAACTTTCTCGAAAACAACCAACCAAAAAGATCCTGTGGCTGGAATAATGGTTAGAGGCACCTGGCATTGTGCTGAGCTCAGTGAGACGAGCGCCGAGCAACACTTGTTTGGTTCTACCAAAACGCTGCCTGCTGGGATGCTCACCCCGAAGGGGTTTGAAGGCAAAGCTTAAAAGCAAACCTCTCTGTTCTCAGGAAACCGCAGCTCCTGCAAGGAGTTTATGCCATGGGCTTCAACAGACCATCAAAAATACAAGAGAACGCCCTGCCCATGATGCTTGCCGAACCGTACGTACACGCGCTTGCTGCTCCCTGTCTGTAGAGGAAGGAGTTGAAAGATCTGCTGTGCCATGGGGTGGTAGGGTGGTGAAGGGCTCCCCGGCCCCAGTATTTCTGATGTGACAGCTGCCTTGGGTTATTCCTTTGCCTAGGGCTGCTCCTGGTAAATCCAGGGAGAAATAAAGCTGCTAAGGAGCACGGCTCCTGCAATCCGGGCTGGGTGGGGGTAGCTGAGGTGCTGCATCGTCTGCTGGGCAGGTTTTCCTCTGCACCCCTGAGCAGTAAGCTGTGAAGTATTGAAACACCAGGGGGAGATGTGCTTAGTGGAAAAGTCCTGCTAGAGAACAGCAGTTTGTCTCCCAAATCTCCATAACGGGGAGGTCGCTTGGGCTGAAAGAGTTGGTAGAGGGCAGAAACCAACTTCTACCCCACGGTGGGCACCCACACAGCACGGCGATGCATCTCAAAGCTGTTGAAATGGTTAAGCCTCCGCTCGCTGCGTTTCCTTTGTCACCTGGCGTTGCTGGGTGGCTCGTTCGGTTGGGTTCAGGCTGGTGTTTAACTCTGCTGTGTTGTCGCTGCAGCCCGCAGAACATGATCGCACAGTCTCAGTCTGGCACCGGCAAGACGGCTGCCTTCGTCCTCGCCATGCTCAGCCGCATCGAACCCGGGAACAAGTACCCACAGGTAACTTTTCTGGTTCTGTGGGGCTTGGGGTGACTCAGGGCCACCTCGTGAGGAGGCTGGGCTTCTCTTGGGACCTCGGAGAGGAAATTCTTGGCTTGCTGAACCTGTCCCTACAGTGCTTTTTGTGTAAACCACTCAGCAGCGGCTGGCAGCGTGGGGAGCCTTTAGATGTGGATTTAGCGCGCAGCTTGCTCCTGACGCTCCCTCCCTTCTGTTGCTCAGGATGCCGTTGTCCTGTGAGGAGTTAATCATTCTGGGAGGAAGTAAATCAGAGAAACGCTGCAGGCTGAGAGGGGTTGAGGAAGGGTAATTTGGGATGGAAGAGAAGACAGCTGTCTTCTTCCCTAGGGCAGACAGTGCCTGGAAAGGGACTTTTTAAACCCAATATCCTTAGAAGATAGTTGAGCACTGTTACCAAGGCCAGGAGTCTTGCCTTAAAAAATGCTGTTATAGCTGGTAGATTCCTTGTTACTACTATTCCTTGTCCCCGAGCAGCCAGTCTGTATTCTCGGGTCTTAAAAAGCAGAACAGAACACAGCAAGCCAGTTGCCAGGTGACTGTAGTACATAAACTCCTTGCCATAGTTTCAGAACACAAAACTGGACAGGTTTTCACAAACAGCTCAGGTCCTTGCATGTTTGCCCTCTGTAGAGTTTGAATTAGGGCTTTAAAAGCAGGTGTTGTAGTGTTGCCCAGGACATTGGTCGTCTGACACTCATTATTCCTCTGTCCCTGCAGTGTTTGTGCCTTTCCCCAACATACGAGCTGGCACTTCAAACAGGAAAAGTGATCGAACAGATGGGAAAGTTCTACCCAGAGCTGAAGCTGGCGTACGCTGTGCGAGGCAATAAATGTGAGTAAGGTGAAACACCCCCAACAGGCTGCACATGCAGAAACGGGGGTGCAATACAGCACGGGAACGTGACGCTTTTAAAACATGCAAATCAGTCTGCTGGGCTTTGTGTTCGAGGTGAGCACTGCCGAGTCCTGTGGTCACCAGTATCAGATCTATACTGGATACAGATTTGAAGTCCCTTAGAGGGTGGCGCTGGGGCAGTGATGAATATTTTTGGCTTTACCACGATTTCTTCCTTAACGCAATCTCAGCTAAGTACGAGGAGTTGTACTGAGCTGTTTCGGATGGCTCGTGCAGCCTGGAGATGCAAAAAAGAATTGTGCAGACTGTTAAATCTTTGAAACCAGAACGAAGCAGTGGGTCCTGTATGCTTCACACTCACTTTCTCACCTGTGAGGGGACACGTAGCACTAGGACAGCTGACCTTTCAGCTACGTGTTCTGTAGAGCAGTCAAATGGTGAAATTGGCTAGCTCAGAGAGGGAGAGAGGGGCAGAGCATTTCGCTGCCTGCACAGCACCTAACGATCTCCTTTTTTGTGTCTTGGCAGTGGAGAGAGGTCACAAGATCTCCGAGCAGATTGTAATCGGCACGCCTGGCACTTTGCTGGACTGGTGCTCCAAGCTGAAATTCATAGACCCCAAGAAAATCAAGGTGTTCGTCTTAGACGAGGCTGATGTGATGATAGCCACGCAGGGTCATCAGGATCAGAGCATTCGCATTCAGAGGTAAGGACTCGGTGAACGTTGCCTTGGGTAGGGAGGCAACTATTTCTTCCTCTGCATGACAGCTGTTGTGTGACATCGGGACAGGGGGGCTACGTTCTTGTCTGGTGTCTTTCCTGAGAAAGCAACAAGATTAAAACAATACATTTAGCCGTAATCCTAATGGCTAGTAGAGGCAGAATGTCAGGGGATGACAAGCAGTTTAATTTTCTCGGAGAATAAAACATCTGTCCCTGGAGTAAGGCTTATTCATTTTTAAGAATGTGAGTCTGGATGTCTCCGTTCCACATGGGAATGATCAGGTGTTGGTGAGAAGAGCACGACGAGCCTTTGCTGCCGTGGAAATAGCTCCGAGGATATTGTTCTGCCTTGCCTGGGGCATGAATCCCATCGGGGTGTCACAGGGCCACGGTGCTGTTGCGTGGGGACCCTGCCCACTTTGCTTTCTCTTGCAGGATGCTCCCCAGGAACTGCCAGATGCTTCTGTTCTCAGCCACTTTTGAGGATTCTGTGTGGAAGTTTGCTCAAAAAATGGTTCCTGACCCAAACATTATCAAACTGAAGCGAGAAGAGGAGACGCTGGACACTATTAAGCAGTACTACGTTCAGTGCAATAACAGAGATGAGAAGTTCCAGGCTCTCTGTAATATCTATGGCGCTATCACCATTGCCCAGGCCATGATCTTCTGCCATGTGAGTCCTTTTGGGGAATGTTAGTCCTAAGAACTCTGTTAGCATCTGTCAGTGCTAAAAATCTGGCCATTTTTTTTCTAAAGGTAACCAAGGAGACAGATTGTTCTCTTCTTTGGCTTTTCTGGCTCCTTCTTTGAGTGAAATCCTGATTTCACTTAAAGAAATGGCCAATCCACAATGGCCATTTGTATTCTTGAGGTCTTCTGAAGCGAAGATCAGAGCAATGCAGCCTTTTCCAAAACAATTTTGGTCAGAACTAGAGGGAAAAAAAATAGTGAGGTTGGAAGGTGGATAAAACTAGGGCAGAGTGAGGGACGGGAAAGTCTACAGGTTTATCTGATACAGTTTTTCCTGGGCCCCCATTTCCCTCTGGTAATTGGCTGTTACACAGCTGGGATCTCTCCAGGAATGATTTTGAGGCTTCTTCTTTTTTATGGAAGATGCTCTTAGAAAAACAGTGCAGATAGCACCAGCTGAGCCCATAAAGCTTGCTCGGGTAGGATAAAACCTGTATTTGGAGACTGCTGCAACAGGTTGCTTTAAAGCTATCTTGAGATGTCAGACACAACCAGAGCTTGGAAAAACATCATTGGAAACAATTTAATTCATCACGGTGTAGAGCCTCTGTTGGGCTTCACAGCTTCATTCTGCCCAGAGCCTGTCACTTTCAAGCTGAGTCGTTTTGTTTTCTTGACAATGGTCCTGAGACTTTGGTGCACATATGTAATGCCAGTCTCCTCATAGGGTGAGCACCAAAAAAACTTGTACTTCCCTTAAACGGGTTCCTGCAGAGGCAGATGCATGTGTTCCTCTGTCTGATACGAGAGCTGGGAGCCCAGATTGCGACAGGGGAGGGCATTCAGGAACCATTTCCTTGTGAAACATCAAAACCGAGCGGCCGTGGAACTTCCATTCTAACCAAGAGAGGCTTTTTCACGTCCTACAACATTAAAACTTCCCTCTTTGTGTTTCAGACTCGGAAGACGGCCGGCTGGCTGGCGGCAGAGCTCTCGAAGGAAGGCCACCAGGTGGCATTGCTCAGTGGGGAAATGATGGTGGAGCAGCGAGCTGCCGTCATAGAGCGCTTCCGAGAGGGCAAAGAGAAGGTGCTGGTGACCACGAACGTCTGTGCCAGAGGTAGGGCAGGGCAGAGCTGCCCCAGGGGGGCAGGAGCGGTGTTTTGTTGTAAGATGAAATGCTGCTGAGCAGCTTGCAGAAAGAATTTGCATCCAAGCGTTCCCGTGTGGACAAACAAGGTTCCATAAAGCAATTCCTGGCCTTCTGGGCTGCTGCCTGGGTCTGTGCACGTAAAGACGGCTGAGGGCAAACACAGGGCTCCTTGTCGGCTTCCTGCAGCTTGAGAGGAAAATGTCCATCCTGTGACGTTTTTCTGTTTCGTTTAAAACGAAATAAACGTTTCCCTGATTCCAAAGCAGGGAAATCTGAACGCTACCTTAACTCCAGCAGGAATTCCTATTGCAGTTCATGCCTTAGAACAGTTAAGACAACACATCACGTGGAAAAGCAAAGCTGCTGAAAGGAGGAGAAATTGTCAAGCGCTGCATAAAGCTGAGCAGCTCAGGCTGGTTTTTCTGTTCGCCACTTCAGTGGGATTCTCTGATGTGGCCGCTAGAAGGCTAGATGTCAGATTACCCCGGGGAGGAGATCCATTTACAGCTAGCACTCGCAGGTTCTGTGTTCCTTTGCCACTTTTGGTGTTGCCTCAGAGCGTGAAACTGGTTTTAAAGTCTTTGCACAGGCTGGAGACAAGCTCACGGCAGCTGTCTGAAAGCAGTCAGAAGCTCAGCTGTTGAATAACCCAGATATTTGATAAAAAACGCACACAGCTTGGGCCCGAAGAGGTTGTTCCTGCTATGAAACGATTTAAATGGCATCTGATGCTTTCTTTTCCCAGGGATCGATGTAGAGCAAGTCTCTGTTGTTATCAATTTTGACCTTCCTGTGGATAAAGATGGAAATCCTGATAACGAGACTTACCTACACCGGATTGGGCGCACAGGACGCTTTGGCAAACGAGGACTTGCTATCAACATGGTAGACAGCAAGCACAGCATGAATATTCTCAAAAGAATCCAGGAACACTTCAGTAAGTACCCTCAGGCTTATTTCTCTAAAATTAGATGTTTCTGCAGAATTCTGACGTGCTGTATACTGAGCAGGTCTCACTAATGAATGTTTGTTGAGCCTTAAACTGAATTCAGGAGAGCACGAGCTGCATTTTGGCATTGCGGTTGGCTCCAAAAGAAATATTTGGAAAAGAAACTGCACAACAAGCAGTATTTGTTCTCATACAAGAGGGGTAACGAGCTGTTACCACAAAATAATCTTTGTGAGAGCCACAGTTCTTGTAGGGCAGCATGCAGCGGGTGCCTCTCGAGTGCCTAAATGTTAATTTTGGGATTGTGAGCTGCCGCACGGTGTGAGCAGAAATAAGTTGTTGGTTTGCTGGTTACCTGGATAGTCCTTAAAATGGACACACGGAGCTGGTAACACCTGAGTACTGTGGTGGGCCTGTGAGAAAAGAAAGTTTTATGTTGTAGTTTTAAAACCTGCATGAATATTTCACGGATAAAACTGCGCTCAGGACAAGCTGCAGAAAGCATCTCTCCCTTCCCTGCTCCGTGGTACAGTGCGTGACTTATTTCTCATCTTTCACAGACAAAAAGATAAACAAATTGGACACTGACGACTTGGATGAAATTGAGAAGATAGCTAATTGAAGTACAGCTGTTGGAACTGTTGTGAACCCTATTTTGGAACCTTTCCCACTTATAATTATTAGTAAACAAAAATTACCTCATTTTAAAAATTGCAGTTGGACTTCAAAGTGTGCAACTATGGGGAGGAAATGTTTACAGAAGCTTTTAACATTTCTTAGTCTAGCCTTAAAATGGAAAGATCTTTTCGATTCTAAGAAATAGACTTGCCAAAAATAGGCAATATATAGTTATCAAAAACTAATCGGAAAAAGCTTTATTGCTTTTAATTGGAGTAAAGTTCAGCCTAAATGCGATCAGTTAAAATTCAACAGCCAAATGTATAATGGACGTGGGTTAAGAAAAGAAAAAAAAAACACAACAAAAATGTAAAACCAAACCAAGGCAGCTGTTTTTTTTTTGGCTAGAAACTCAACCTGTACAAAATAGGATGTCATTCTCTTTGGCATTCCTCTGAGCTCTTAAGACTCATTTCTGGCTTCCTGATGGATTTGCCCAGCTTTTTGTTAAGTAAATTCTCCAAAGGATGTCTGCAGTAGGTCAGACTCTCTAACACAGGTGCCGTGGTGCTTTCGCTGGGCGGTATTTTGTTTTACTTTGTCCTTGACTTGTTAGAATGGCCACGATACGTAAAGCGGTGCAGCGGTGGCAGTGCTGAAGTAAGTACTCTGGAAGTTCATCTGAAGCGTTTAACCTTGCCAAAATATAGGTGGGGAGATGGGGGAGGGAGGGACAGTGTGAAGGGAACTGTACTAATTGATTTTTCTGAGATTAAAAAAAAAAAAATCACCTCCGTAAAATTAACAGCGCCTGTTGGAGCTGGGGGTTCGTCACCTTCAGGCAGGTGGTGCCGGTTCTAAGATGCTGCTGCGAAGCTCTGGGTGAATCATGTACAGAACTGCTGGACTTCACTGAGCAGTAACAGAAATACTTGTCTGGCTTAAAAAAACCATAAAATTAGCACGTTTTGACCAAAAACCCGTACCTTTAGAACACCAAATTTACACGGACAGGACGTTTCAGTATCAGAGTTTTGAGTTAAATTGCTCAGCCAAATTTCAGAGGGGGAAGCGCCTCGGGTTTTCGTTGTGCTCGTGGTGCAGGCAGGCGGGGCTTGGGTCTCTTGCCCTGAGGTGATCCTCACCAGAGGAGGAATTCCTTGCAAATTCTGTGGCTTTTAGTTCGGTCGGGACCATTTTAGCGAGCACAGCTGAAAGCCTGCGGGTCGCTCCCCCGGCTTGGTTTCCAGGAGAAGGAGGCTCCTGACCTAGAACTTAGCGGTGCACAGCTCTCGGGGACGGGGGGGGGGAAACGGGACATGCGTGAGCGGCCATCGGCCTGCTACTCCGTGCAGGAATCACTTCAAAACAAATGTACAAATTGTAAATTTAACGAGGAATTTACTTTGCAATTTTGGCCATCATTATTCTGTTCAAAGACAGGAACATGGATCCTTTTACCGAGTAAAAAAAAAAAGGCTCATTTAAAATGTACCTAAAATTTTAGGAAATCGTGCACCCTTTTATCAATTTGTATAAAGGCTTTAGCGGGGAAAAAATAATAATAAAAAAATAAAAAAAAGCAAACAAAAAAAACTGTTAAAATTAAAACTTTTTGTATTCTGGGGTGTATCTATTTTTATTCTGTTGGAAACCTATTTAAAGTGGCAGGTGAGTGAGTGCTTGCGTGTAGAGTGGAAGACGATGTTTCAATCACCTACTTTAGCAGTACAGCTTGAACGACCTCGCGACAGCAGTGCATCGGGTGGGATTGTCACGGAAAGCTGCTGCTGGTCCTGTGTGCTGTTTCTAATGTACTTTTAATTGGAATAAAGAACACATACCGAGCGCTGCCTCAGCTCCTTTCTTGCTTGGACGCCGCCTTCTTGCTTAAAAGCCCTCGGGGTAAGGAGGGGCGCAGCCAGACCTGCTGGGTTTTCAGCATCTGGCTTTGGTAGAGCAGCCAGCCTGAACCCCAGCGGGTTTGGTGGGGAATTTCTGGGGTTCTTCACGTGAAAACAAGGCAGCTGCCCACCAGGAAGCGTTAAGTGCTGCCAGACCCGGACCGAAGTCGGGCCAACGCCGTTGTTTCCCCTCAGCGCTTCTTGTGCTGCCGTACCATTTCCCACCCACGGGAAGGGAGGAGGGGGGAGCAACGGGGGCAGCGAGGCGTTTTCCCCGCCCGGCACTCGCCTAGAGGGAGCCTCGCTGTGCTTTTTAGAGAAAATAATTAAGCTACGCTTAGGAGGCGCTGCCTAAGTTCGTTAGAGGACCAGGCTGTCTCACTCAGCTCCCTGGGAGATGGAGATGTGCGGGAGGAACGTCCTCCAGAGGCAGGACTGCTCCAGGGGGGGTCACGCTGCTCTCACTCGGGTGCTCTCCGCAGAGCCGGGCGGCGCTCGCCGGTTTTTGGGTCATTTTCAGTTCAAATTTTAGCCAAAGAGGTTTTATTAATTTTATGCACGCGCTATGAAAATATTCTGAACCCAGAAGCGGCGTCATTTACGTAGAGTCAGGCGCCAGTCCCCGCGTGCTGGCGCTGGTTTGCTGTTCTCCCTGCGGCCATCACCGGCGGTACCACGTTTTTAAGGCTGGTCTGGGCGTGATAACGCGGTGGCCGCTCCCCTTTCCTGCAAAACTGTCCTCTTCCTGACAGCAAGACCGGTGCTCGTACTGATGTGCACATTCTGAGGTAAAAAAAACCTTGGCTTTACCTCACGACATTCAAACCGTGTGGCTAGCTGTCCATTTCTTTTTGAATTATTGCCTTTAACCATAAAATTCGTGACAGAAACCTGTATTTTTTCAGCACGCATGCGTTGTATTTACCCCCAAACCTGCCGAGTGACCGTCAGCCTTCTTTAACGACCCCGCTCTGCGACAGCCACGGCGGATCGGTAAAAACACGGCCTGCTGGGTGAGCCAAGTCCTCAGTCAAAGCCAAGAAATACATTGAGCGAGAAAACGCTCCCCGAAACACCCTCAAAAGCTGCACAGAGGTTCTCCACCAGTCGCTGAGCCCTCGCAGGCAGGTTTTAATACTTGGCAATCATCTGCTAGCTCCAACGCGTCCTTGCTGTTATTTTCAGGTGGTTTTAGGGTTAGACCTCGGTTATTTGACCTGTTACAGCCTCTCTTGAGATGTCTGAGGCTGACGACAGCTTCCTGAAGCTGCTGAAGGCGACCACAGGGTGAAGCAGTTCTGTTCCTGTCCTCCCAAGTACGTAATCCCCGCTGGGAAGCGGCACCTTCCTGAAACAAACAACAAGGACACGGAAGAAGCCTCCTGCTCCGAAAAGGGAACGAGCTCCAGAGACGAAAATCAGCGATTTCAAAAACCAACGAGGCCAAACGTTGGCGGCACTCGGGGAGGGACCTGTAATCACACGCACGGGGAAAAAAGATCAGCGGGTCCGCGCGCGTGAGGTGGGATTTCAGCGCCCGCCTTTTTATGTAGGCGAATCGGCTCCAAGGGAAACTTCTGGAAGTCTGCAAGCTCCAAACGATGCCGCGGCGGTTGAGAAGCGAGGGATCCCGCCCCGCACAGCGCCTACGGGTCCGCCTCGTGCTGCTCGGCCCGACGGATGCACAGCACGGACCTGGGGGGGATCCCGCACTCCTGCAGGGACCGGGTGAGGTCGGGGAATCTCCTCCGGGGCACCTCCACGGTTTCCACGCTGCAGCGCTCGTATTTGGTCGCCGTTTTCTGTTCCGCCACGCTCAGGACGGTCTGGAGGCTGTCCGTGGGCTGGAAGCAATGTTCAAATCTTTGACCGGAGGGAGACCGAACAGCGAGCAGCAGCTGGGGCTCTTTTTGCAGCGGTTCTTCCAAACTTAGGGTTGACAACGAAGGGCTCTCCCGTCCCGTTTTCCTTCCCAGCTTCTCGGGGGGACGCCGGGCACACGAGCTTTCTTCACCAGGGACGTCGCTTTCTGACGAGCCGCTGGCAGATCCTCGTCCTCCAGAAGGAGCTGGGGTTTCCCCAGCACCCTCCTGCCCCCAGCTCACCTCGCGCTGGTCGCTCAGCTCTGCCCCCGCGCCCTTCCGGCCGATGGAGGGGAGCACCCTGTACTTGTTGAGCGAGGAGGAGCTCCTCAGAGGCACTTGCTGCAGGAGCTCTGGGATCTCCTCCGGCGACACGTGGCCAGGTGGGAACGGCGGTTTTGTGGACGAGGCTCTCGGGGTGCTCCCTGCCTCGCGGGGAGCTGCTGGTGACGGTGGCACTCCGCAGGGGTAAGCGTTCACGCTCCCGGGGTAACCCAAGGCCGACCTCGTGCGCCCCTTGGCAGATTTTGGCCGGGTCACGTGCATGGTGGCGGCGGCTGGCTGAAAGAAAGGGGCTGAGGTGCTCGGAGGGACGTAGCAGAGAGCTGGTGCTGAGTTCAGAAGAGCTGCTGTGGCCATTGCTTCCCAGGACACCTGCAGAGAGGGCAGCAGAAGGCAAAGTTAGAGGAATCGACTTGAAACCTATAGAATTTAACCCCCTAAGGCTTTTCTGCCGGGTGTGACCTAATAGCAGCAACAATCCCGTGTGTTGTCCGAGCCCTGCGGTGGGATAACAGCCGCGCGTGCCAGCAGTACACGTGTACAGGTGCTGCTTGGTCACAGATAGCTTCAAGTTGGCCGAGAGCATGGGAAAGCTGCGCCCTTCCCCTCGCAAAGGAAGGTTTTGATGGGAAGAGCAGAGCCATTCGAAACCAGAAACTAAGCGAAAACGGGAGGTGAACGAGCTCAGCATGCACCTGGCCTTTTTGCTGTCCCTGCGATGAAAAATTAAGTTCCTGCCGTGGACTTTCTGGTTACGACCGACTGCTTTGTGCATTTACAAAAAAAATCCCTGGTGATCTGATGCCAAGCAGAAGGGAGGGAACAAGCTCTGTGGGAACACTGCAGCCGCGGCTGCTTTGTTTGGCTGCTCAGTGCCCTCCCCAGCCAGGGCTCCTGCAGAGCAGCACAGACTCGCACCCAGGCAACTGACCGCAGCCTCCTCGCACCCACAACGGGACTGTTTGAGTTACTAAATGCTGACACAAAAGCCCCGAGGCAGCGAAGAGGAATGCCTAAACACGCTGCAGAGCTTACCGCACATCCCCCGTTGTACTGGAGGCCTAAAGAATAACCCCCCC
Organism: Heteronetta atricapilla; assembly: GCA_011075105.1. Classification (NCBI taxonomy): domain Eukaryota; kingdom Metazoa; phylum Chordata; class Aves; order Anseriformes; family Anatidae; genus Heteronetta; species Heteronetta atricapilla. The sequence continues at coordinate 6,347,490 of CM021751.1, forward strand.
AACCCAGCTCCTCAGCAGAGCCTGACCCCAAAAGGCCCCCCAAAAGTCCCCAAGAGGATCCAAGTCCCCAGAGGGCCCCCAAGAGGCCCCAAAGGGCCCCCAAGAGGCCCCAAAGAGGCCCCAAAGGGCCCCCGAAAGCTCCCAAGAGGCCTCCAGAGGCCCCAAAGTGCCCCCAAGAAGCCCCAAAAGGGCCCCAAAGGCCCCCCAAAAGCTCCCAAGAGGCCTCCAGAGGCCCCAAAGTGCCCCCAAGAGGACCAAAAAGGGCCCCAAAAGCCCCCGGCCCGGCCGCCCCTCACCTGCCGCCCGCCGCCCAACACGGCCGCGTTGCCAAGGCGACCGCTCCACTTCCGGCCGAGCGCCGGGCCCCGCCCCGCTACCACAGAGAGGAGCGGCTACGCTGGGCAGAGCGCCGCAGGCCGCGGTCCTCCAGGGGCCGTGTCGCGGCCGGGGCTACGCCAACCCGGCTCGGTTCCCAAAACCGCGCTGTTTGAACCCAAAAAGCGGCCCGCGGCTGAGGACCCGGCGCCGAACCCTTCCTGTTGTTGCTCGGGGTCGGGTTTTAACCCCCCTCCTTCTTGGCAGTAGCCTCACAGCAGTGCAATCAGCCTCACCTGAGTAAAACCATGCAAATAAACGCCAAACCCACCAGTTCCACGAGCGCCCCTTAAAACAAAACAAAACAAAAACAAACAAAAAACCACAGCTAAAGTAACACAATGGGGGCTTTTTGGCTCAGAGTTGGCCGAGCCAGGCTGCCGATGGCGGCGGGCAGGTCTCCCTTCAGGGAAGCAAGAAACGGGCAACAAATGAGGGGATAATGGGGAAACTGCTGTGGGGCACGTCACGCAGGGCTGTGCGGGACAGAAATGGGCACAAAGTGGCCCAAAATGATGGTGCCGGTCTGCTAGGGGCTTCATTTATCGGGTGTCCTGGTGTCTTGGTGTCCTGGTGTCCTGGTGTTTTGGTGTCCTGCTGTCCCCGTGTCCTGCTGTCCCCAAGCCAGGCTCCTCTTTGGGGTGCCCAGGGACAGGACAAGAGGCTGCAGGCACATGGTGGCACACGGCAGGGTCCCCGGGTCCCTCAGGAAGCCCTTGTGGTGCTGGTGCTTGAGCAAAGTTTGGACCAGACGGGCCCAAGCATGCCTCCAACCTCCACTGTTCTGTGATCCTGTGAATACAATACATGTGACCCATGTTTTTTTTTATGCCCAAATTTCCTTAGCACGGTTAATTACCAAGGGTGGAGCTGTGCATACACATTCCGATAGCGCCCGCTTGTGTGTCTGTTTGCTCTTGGCCCCATGGCTTGTCAAAAGTGATAGCCGCCTTTGTTCGTTATCTCCTCCCGTGCTCTGCCTCCCTTTGCCTCATGTCTGAGGCAGGGTAATTCAATAGCCTGTGCTCGAAAGGCATCTCAGATGGGGTTTTCATGCCGCTTCCAGCCTGCTTGGCTGATGATTTCATTACGCAGACCCCGTGCCCGTGCATGGGAAGCCCGGGGGTCTCCTGTGCCCTGATGCCAGAAAGAGAAAACCATAAATCCGCACAGCGGGCCCTGGCGCTTGCTGTCCCCTGGCCAAGCACCCCCTGGAAATGGCACTGTGGCCTTCTGCAGCTGGATGTGACAACCTCCGCCCTGCCAGATATTCACCTTCTGGGCATAAATCACTTGTGTCCCATCTCTCCAGCCACCTAACCCCGTGGTGGTGATCTTCGTGCCCGCCTGGAGAGCAGGAGAGAGATTTCAGAGGGAGCACCGCGGCCGTCTGGGGGGCGGACAAGGAGCCGCCGTGCGATGCGCGGACAGAGGAGGGGGTGGACCTCTCCCCTCTCCATCTATATAAAGCAAACCCGCGAAGCCTCAGCTCCGCAGGGTCCGGGCAGGGTAAGGAGGGTGGGATTTTATTGCCTTCTTACTTCAATAGCCCCAGGGAGCTGCTCGCCGCCTGCTGCCTCGGCTCCCTTCTTCGCCGAGATGAGGAATCTGCTGCTCGCCCTGCTGCTGGCTTGCGGTGAGTTGGGTGGCGAGGTTGGGATCCGCCCGGCATAAATATCACCCAAACCCACAGGTTTTGGGCACATTTTGGGGCGTGCAGGTGTTGGCCGAACGTTGCAGCTTCTCCGCAATGCCTGGCATAGGGCTGATACTTATTTTAAGAGGTGCTGGGGCCCGTTGTCACCTGCCAAACCCCAGGCTGATGCTGGCGATGTGGCACTGACAGCCAAGGGATGCGAGTGAGACCGGGCCTGCGAGGAGAGCGCTGTTACCTCCTGCGAGGCCAAATTCAGTCATCGTGAACAAAATCCAGAGGTGTTTTGGGGGGATTCTCAGAGTCTCGGGCTGGCACCCCGAGAAGAGTTCACGTGCACGGGAGCAGCAACGTGCGACTTGCTGCTCCGCTTGGTGTGCAACACGCTGCGGGTGCTGCATGGGGAACACTGTGCCGGTGTGAGCGTGTCCCTCTTGTCCCTCTGTCCCCCTGTCCCCCTGTCCCTCTGTCCCTCCGCAGGGCTGCTGCCAGCGCGTGGCAGCGTTCTGGAGCTGGAGCGCATGATCAAGGCAGTGACGGGGAAGAGCGCCCTGCTCACCTACAGCTGGTACGGCTGCTTCTGTGGCATCGGGGGCAGAGGCACCCCGGTGGATGCCACCGACAGGTGAGTGGCCCCGAAAACCCTCGCTGCGGGGTTGCCCTGCGAAAGCTCCTCGCTGGCAGCTCCGAGAGGGGGGTTTTTGGCACCGTTCTGCCATCACATTTTGCTGCTGCCCTGCCGTCCGCTCCTTCCCGTGCCTCCGAAGCCCGGGCAGGGCTCTGAGACTCTGACACGGTGCCTCCTGCAGCTGCTGCCATGCCCACGACTGCTGCTACAGGCGGCTGCGAGAGAGCAAGTGCAGCCCCCTGATAACCCCCTACCAGTTTGAGGTCACCGACGGGGACATCGCCTGCGGTGAGTATTGGTGGCAGTGACCAGCGGGGTTCAGCGGGCGGGGACGATGCCCTGCAGGGTGCTGGGGCTGCCTGCAGAACCCCACCTGCCACCGCAGCATCTCCCACAGCCGACGCCAGCTTTGGGGGACAGAAAAGCCACCGCTGACCTTTGCATTTGTCCCCCGCAGGTGACGAGCAGAGCTGGTGCAAGAGAGAGACCTGCCTGTGTGACAAGGCAGTGGCGTCGTGCTTCGCTGGCGCTCTGCCGTCCTACAATCAGTCCTACCGCTTCTACTTCAAGCTGAGATGCCGAGGGAGCAAGCTCCAGTGCTGAGGGGCGGGGGGGGGGTTGTGGATTTTGAGTGGTTTTCCTCGTTACCAGGCACTGTGTGGAGCTGGAGCCCTCCTCTCTGCAAAGCTGTGCGGGATGAGGGCTGGGGGCTGGAGGTCCCCCAGCTCCCTCCAAAAACACATCGCCGTTTATTTTCAGCCTCTTCCTCCTCTGATCTAATTTCCCAGAAAATAAAAATAAAATAAAAATGTGAATAAAAGACACGAGAAGTGCTCTGTGGTGTGTTTCTGTCATACCACGGAGATTCCTGCGCCGCAACAGCAGCACCCGGGCTGTGGCTCTTCCACCTCCTGACCCTGTCGCAGCAGCTGCCCAGTGCTCCGTGGTACCAAAAGCAGCCCCCCAAAGCCGGAGGTGTGATGCAGACCACAACGTTCAGCTACTCCCCTCACAGCTGGGTTTATCCCCCCACGGAGCTGCTCGAATCCCAGGCTCCTTGGGCTCTGCCAACGAAATGATCTCCTTGTGGTGAGCCTGGGTTTTTTTGGCATCCCCCTTCCTGCTCCCCGAACTCACTCCCAGAGCCAAAACACAACGGTGCATTGAAGGGCAGGCAAGGCGTGGCCGAAAGGTGCTTTTAGAGGAGGACAAGGAAGTGGGAAAATGTGGGAGACGGTTTGAGACCCTCCTCTGATGTTTACTCGCTAAGAAAAGTTGACGTTTTTGTTGAACAGGGGATTCTTCCTTTCAGCTGCTGTCACGCCAAGCTGTTTTTTTTTTTTGCTGCTTCCCCAGCATCGCTGCCGGTACCGACCAGGGGGCCGCGGGGGGGTTCTTGCATTCCTGTAAAGGGGAAGGACGACGCCTTCTCCTTTCCTGAAAAGTCCCATCAGCAAAACTGGGGTGAGCTGACCGGCCGGCAGCAGGTCAGCAGAGGGGAGGGAGTGAGCCCTATATAAAGGGATCCAGGCTGGCCACGCGTCCTGTGAGCGGCGGAGGCTTCCCCGAGGTGAGCGGGGACGGAGGATCGCTTCCCTTCGTTCCCTTTCCCCCTTTCCTACCTTAACCAAAAGCTGCGCTGCGAGGGATGGAGGCGCGGGTAGGAAATCAGGATCGAGCAGCAGAGGAAAGAAGCCCTTTGAGACACCAGGCTGCATCCCTCGAGGGCTCCAACTTTTCCTGCTTTCTCTTCATTTTGCTTTTTTTTTTTCTTTTCTCCCCTCTCTCCACCACCAAAGTCCGGGCAGCACCAGGCTGAGCCTCCCTGCTCCGTCCCCAGCCAGGCACCGCCGCTGCCCCTGGGCGAGGGAGCAGAGAGGAGAGGTCGCCCGCCGCGAGAACCTTGCTGATGCGGTGGGGAAATGATGTGGGCTTGGTTTCTTCTTCCAGGCTCGTCGAAAAGATGAACTCCCTCCTTGCCCTGGCCGTGCTCGCTGCCTGGGGTAGGTGTCCCGGCTCTCAGGGTGGCCCCAGCCGCGTCCGACGCCGCGACGAGGGTCAGCCCTGCTGGGTTTTCCACCTTTCCCTTTTCCCTCCGTCACCACCTCTCCGAAACTCGTAACGACCCCCTAGAAAATGTCCCTCCCACCCTGGGGACAAGTCCCCCCCTGTCGCAGGAGGTGAGACCCCAGCAGAACGATGTGGTGGTGGGAGAGCCCACGCGGGGGTACCAGGAGGATGGCGAAGCCTCCTCGCTGCTTTAACGGGGGGGACACAGGGGTTGGGTCAGCCCTGCTGATTTTCCCCCAGGCTCATCCCTGGCTGGTGGGAACCTCTGGGATCTGCAGAAGATGCTCTCGAAGGTGACCGGGAGAAACGCCTTCCTCTATTACTCCTCCTACGGCTGCTACTGCGGCATCGGTGGCCACGGACAGCCCAAGGACGCCACGGACAAGTGAGCACCCACTTAAAAATCTCTCTGCCCAAACTTTACCATCCTGTGGGCACCTTTGGCCGAAAATCTAGGGAAACAGGGGAAGCAGGGAAGAAAAAGAAACGAAAACGAGAGCCTCCAAATCCCGCGCAGGTGCTGCCAGCTGCACGACGCCTGCTACGACGGGCTCCTGCGCTACCACTGCAACGCCAAGAAGCAGCGCTACCGCTACGGCTGGCACGGCGGCAGCCCCACCTGCGGTAAGTGGGGGCATCGAAAACGGCTTCCCCCCCCCAAAAAAAATAAATAAAATGAGAACCGGAGCTGACCCCGGGCTCGCTGACCCCTTCAGATCCGGGCTCCTGGTGCGCCCGGCTCTCCTGCGAGTGCGACCGCAGCCTGGGGCTGTGCCTGAAGAGGAGCCTGGGGAGCTACAGCGGGCGCTACCGCCTGTACCCCCGGCACAAGTGCAGGTGACGGGGTCTGGGGACAGCACAAGGAGGAGATGCTTCGGGTTTTGCCCTCTGCTCCGAACAGATCTTCGCAGCTGGAGCCGCACGCCCGGGCTGATCCGCGCTCCGACCCACGTCGAGTTTAATCGGTGGGAAAATAAATCATGGGCTTAAATCGTCCCCGTCCTCGGCGAGCTGCTGCCGGGCAGGGCACGAGAGCTGTAAATGCCCGGCGTTGCTCTCCCTGAGCACGTCGCAGGCTCTGCGGGTGCTCACCGGGTGCTGGGAGGGTGCTCGGTGCCCTGCGCCCTTACAGCGTGCTCCCAGTGCTCCCAGTAACACCTCAGTGCTCTCTAGGGCTCACCAGTATCCCCTCCAGCATTCCCCAGATCTCTCTAGAGCCTCCTAACACCTTCCTAGTTCCTCCCCCAGTGCTGACTAAAGACCCCCCATGGCCTCCCAGTGCCCCCCAGTACATTCCAGAGCCTCCGAGCACACACCCAGTACCACCCCGGGCTTTATAGAACCACTCACCAACCTCCCAGTGCCCCCCAGTGCTGGCTGGAGACCTCCCAGTACACTCCCAGTGCCACCAGGTGCTGCCTGGAGCCCCTCAATACCCTTACTGGTACCACCTAGAACCTCGCAGTGTGCTCCCAGTGCCCCCCAGTGCCCCTCAATCCCCTCCTGATGCCTCCCAGCACTATCTAAAGCCTCCCAGTACATTGCACGTGGACCTCAGTACTGTCCAGTACTCCCAGTATGCTCCCAGTGCTTCGTAGCACTGCAATAACATCCCCGTACACCCCCCCCGTGCTGTCTGGAGCACTCCAGTGCCCTCCCAGATAGAACTGGGGGGAGTACTGGGAGCCTCCAGACAGCACTGGGGGGGGCAGCAGGAAGGCAACGGGGACTCTACAGAGCACTGGGGGCACTGGGAATGTCCTTGGGGGCCCTGGATAGGACTGGGGAGCCCCGGGAAGTTATTGAGCAGCTCTCAGCAGAAGGAAGGTGCCTGGCAGTCCCACTGGGGGGGTCACTGAGAGCGTACTGGGAAGCTCTGGACGGCACTGGGGGACAGCGGGAGGGCACCGGGGTGTCCTGGGAAGCACTGAGAAGCTGCAGACAGCACCGGGAGCGCACCAGGAGGGTGCCGAGAGCCCCGGGGTGGCACCGGGAGGGCGTTCGGGGGGCTCCGGGCTGCGTAAGGCCGGGCTGCGGGGAAGAGGGTGGGTTTGGCCGGCGAGCCAAGGGGCGTAGCAGGACGGCGTGCGGGGACGGGGGAGGCATTTCGGCGCTTCCAGCCGGGAGCCGGAGGGCAGCACTCAGCAGCCAGCGAGGATCCGGAGCCGTCGCCGTCCCCCCGGTGAGCAGCCCCCAGCCTCAGCCCACCGCGGTGCCGTGGGGCTGTCACGGGAACAAAACCAGGGTGGGGGTGCTGGAAGGAGGCGGCAGCACGGCGCGTTGCGCTCTTTTCTCTACAGGGAAAAGCTCAGCCGAGGGGCTGCAGGCACGGTTTGTGGCTGCCCAGTCCTGCCTGGGTGCCCGGAGCAGCGGCACAGGAGCTGGGAGAGGTCTGGGCAGTGGGGCAGCATCGGGAGGTGTTTGCTTTCAGCCAAGAGGGCAGCACCGCTGGTGTGAGGAGGCACCCCTGCCTTTCTCCTTCCGAATTTTAAAATTATTTGAGCTCGTTTCAGAAGGAGGTTGGCAGAGAGCGGTGTTGTTTCTCCTCCCTGGTCCGGGTAAGAGGAAGATGAAGGTCCTGCTGGTGGTCCTGGCCCTGCTGCTTGCTTGTGGTGAGTGCGGCCGGGCTGGAAAGGAAGATCCCAGCAAAACTTCCCCTGCTTCAGGGGATTTTTTTTCCCCCTTTCTGCACGTAACTCATACAATCCCATTTTCTGGTCGCTCCAGGCATGCTCGCCGCTCACGGAAAGCTCCCGCCTGCATTCGCCCCGGGGCTGGAGGGAAGCACGGTGGCAAACCTGACTGCGCACATCTGCGACTCGGGAAGGGGCCGCGGGCACGCGGCGAAGGCTTCAGCACACCGGTACAGCAACAACAGGTTTTGGGGCAAACGAGGCAGTGCTCGCCTCTTCTTTCAGCCCTGGAGAGGCAGAGACAGGCGGTTGAAACTGCTGGGATGGCAGCCGAGGGCAGGAGCGGTCCCGAAGCCGGGATGCACAAAGGCTCTCGGCCCCGGGTGGCGCAGGGAAGCTGAGAAGAGGCTCGGTGTAGGACGGGGGCAAAAGCGGGACGGGGCTGGAGAGCATCCCGGAGCAGCTCCTGGGTGCTTTGGTGCAGGAGGGGACGCAAAGCCCCGCTCGCAGAGCCCGTTGTGGACGGGTTAGAGAGCAGCCACGGCTGCGTTTCGCCTGGGGCCAGGCTCTCCTTCTCGCTGCAGGTGCTGCCGGCTCCGTGCCTGCTGCTACGCCCGGCTGGCTGCACGCCGCTGCCGCGTGGGACAGAGCCAGCGCCTCGCCGCCCCCCGGGCAGGGGGCCCTGCCTGCAGTAAGTCCCCGGGGCTGAGCTTTGGGATCCTCGCACGCACCTCGATGGGGTCCCCGCTGCCACCTTAGCAGCTCCTTGGAGTCATTACCCCAACATTATCCTCACGCCGGGCTTCTTCTTGCTCCCCGCAGGCTCGGGGACCCGGTGCCAGCGAGGAGCCTGCAAATGCGAGCGGGCGACTCAGCTCTGCTGGGCACGCAGCCGGGCACTGCTCCAGTGCCAGGGCCGAGGCAGGCGCTGCTGATGGAGAGGGGCCCTCCACGAACCCACCTCCGTGCTGGTAAGCAGAGCGGGGCTCAGCGCGGCGCCGGGAGCCGTTCCCAACCCTCTTCCTCGGGGCTTTGTTTTGGCTTCGACAGGAGGAAAGCCGCCCTCGTGCGAAGCTGCGTCATTAGGCACTGGATCCGAGGAGGGAGAGCTGCACAGACGCGATGTTTCTGCTCAGAAAAACAAGGGAGGAGGGGGACACCTGCGCCTTGTCACAGCGAAGGGCGAGGTGATGGAAGCCAGCACAAGTTGGCAATTTGTCCCCTTTGGCTCCGGCTCCCCACGCGCAAGTCGCTGCACGGAGCCGTCGTGGCTCCCCCAGCTGTTTGCTTCACCGCGGAATAAAACTAAAATAAATATTCCAAATGAAATATGTAAAATATTTGGAATATTCCAAGTATTCCAGAATAAATATGCCAAAATAAAGCCAGAGAGCAGAAAGCTTTGGTCCTCTGTGTGCTGTGACTCCGCCGTACCCAGTGACAAGCCCTGGCACCGGGGAGCAGCTCACCTGTGCGCAGGGCTCCCCGTTGAAATACCCAAACCCTAAAACCCAGCAGCAGAGTCCAGAGCCTGTTTCAAACAACACCCCCGATGCCTGCAGCCCCTGATTTAACACCGACAGCAGGAGGTTCTTGCATCCCGCAGCAACGTTTCCAAATGGCTCAGAGCTCGCCTTTGCCTGGCTTGTGCCTGGTCTCGCCAGGCGCGGCACGGCACGAGGGTTTAGGCACCGCTGGAATAAGGCGCGTGCCGATTTCTGCCAGGTGAAGGTTAATTCAACAGCAACTGTTAATGCCAAGGCGCGGGGAAATAATCGCAGTGCAGTTCACACGGCCAGACAGGGAGGTGGCTATAACGCTGCCCACGTCTCCTGCTGCTGTCACCCCCTTTGTGCAGGAGAGGGAGCGGCCAGTCCGCGCTCCCCGCTGCTCATTCATGCCCCCAGCCTCCAGGCTCCCGAAATTTGCAGTTGCCTCAAGGCAGAAGGAGTGGAAGCTGCTGCGAAAATCTGGGGACAGGCACAAAGCCGCAGGAGGGCTGGGTGCCGATGAGCTTTGCTGCACTGGGATGGCCTGGGAGCTCACGCTTGCCTAACTCTCAGAATGGAGCAAAACATCTTTCTCACCAGAAAAGAATGTTTCGGCCTTATTTTGCAACAACCCCCAGCACGTCCCCTAGGAAAAGACAGTTTAGGCTGTGGCTGCTTCCTCCTGCCTCAAGCATCCCAGTGATGCAGGTTCTCTGCCCTTCAGCTGGTCTCACCTCCTCCGAGGACTTGGAGAGCACTGCAAGCTGCCACGGGGCTCTGCAACGAAACACAACCCCAAAAACGGGGACAAAAGGGGGGGTTCTCTGGGGGCTGCAGGATGCTCTGCTGTGCCCTGGGCATTGGCAGCTGCAGTTCCCACTCCAGCTCGCCCCAGAGCTGAACTCAATCGCACTAGGAAATATCCCTTAAATCGGGAAGCACCCCTCGAATAAGGAAGTGTCCCTTAAAGCAGAAAGGTTTCCCTCCAGATGTGAACCAGGCGCCCGGTGTTTGGCCTTGGGGGGGTGGATGAGCACCCACCAGGAAGGAGAGCGCAGCCCTGTGCCGAGCAGCTGCTGTTTGCAGGGCGTAAATCGAGGATCAAATCCTCGCCGAGATGGGACAGGGGTGCTCGAGCAGACAGATTGCGCACCGGGATGAGCCGAAACATGCTCTCTCTGTTTAAATTCTGGATTAATTTTAACTCTCTATGTATTTTCCTGCTCGGACATCTGGCTGTAGAGACCAGCTCATTTCGAGCCCCAGGGGCTGCTCTGTTACCTCGGGTGCAATAAACGGGGCTGCAGAAGTGCTGGAGGCAGCGCTGGAATTGGTGCACGGGGTGAAAAAAGGCAACTTCGGGTAAACGTGCGTGTAAATTCAGCAAAAGCCGAGGCTGTGGTGCCGCTGGAGGGGCAAAAATCCCATGAGCAATGCCCAGCCTCATCTGGGGGGAAGGACACATACCAGGCGGGGAAGAGACTTGCTGAGGCCCCGAGCCCAGTTCCTTTTTCTCACCATCCCTCCGGCTTCCACGCAGCCACATCCTCGTTCCCTGTCTCGCTTTCAACGACAGGGGATTTCCTCTCCCCACCTCGGTGCTGGGCTTTCTGGCAGAGGGCTCTGCGAGGCACGCAACACTACTGCGACCTCTGCACCAGAAAATATGGCTAAAATGGTCTTTGGGCATCACCTAATTGGAGATTCCCTCCAAGCCAACGACACCATCATCCCCTTTTATGGCCTGCCGTTATATACTGCTTGCATTTTATTTTATTTTCCTTACCTGGAGGCTGATCTGGCAAGGGGCATCTGGGCACCACAAGCTCCCAGAGACACAAAAAACCAGGGGAGGAGGATGCTTTGCACCGGCTGTGTTTTCTCCCTGCCCAAGCGAGTGATTGTGGCAACCAGTAAGACACAGCATGGAGCTTTCTAACCGAGACATCAAAAAAAGCCAACAACCACCCAGGAACGATATTGCTGCTCTTTTCCCTCGAGTTTTCCCATTTTGCTCAGGGCGCTGAGATACCCGGAGCCGTGCGCAGGCTTGACCCAACTCATCCCAGTCCACCCAAGCCTCCCATCAAAGGGCGCCCCGACGTTTCCGAGAAAGGGATTTGCATCGGAGCAGGCCCCCATCAAAGCGGAGAGCAGCTTGCACACGAAACGGGACCGATGTGGCGAGGACTGTCAATATTTGCCCTCTGTGGAGACAACAGAGGAGGAGCCAGGCTGAGCGGGCACGCGCCGGCTTATAAGAGGTGCAGCTGAGCGCACCCCAAGGTGCAGCACCCGAAGGCTCGCCCCGCTCCGGAGCTGCTCGCCGCCAGCCATGAAGCTCTTGGTGCTCCTCGTCTGCCGTAAGTACCCCCGGTGGCTAAATCCACTGTAATTCGGGGGGTTTTGGGGCGGAGGATCGGGTGGGGGGGGCTTCTCGTTCTGGTGCTCCTAACGGCAGGTCTCCAGTCGCAGGGCTGGCCCCCAGGGACGTGGACGGTGGCGTGCGTCAGTTTGCTGACATGATTAGGCTGAAGACGGGTAAGAGCCCGCTGGATTACAACAGATACGGCTGCTACTGCGGCTTGGGGGGAAACAAGCAACCTCTGGATGCGACGGACTGGTGAGTGAGGAGCTGGGGGAGACGGAGAGGGTGCTCCCAGCCCTCTTCTCCTCCCAAAGCTCAAACCGGGGCGCAGCTGGAGCAGGCAGTGCGGGAAGCACCGCGTGTGATCACTGCAGTGATCTCCCCGCTGTTCCCCATCCCGCCCTGACAGTGCCGTGTCTTTTGCGATACCAGGTGCTGCCATGCCCACGACTGCTGCTACAGCAGGCTGAAGTCGTCATCCCCGGGCTGTCATCCCATCCTGGTCCCTTACAAATACTCCGTCCAGGGAGGCCTCATAGTCTGCGGTAAGAGACAGCGTGAGGCCAAAGCCACGCTCTCGGGGGGGGTCTCTTTTCCTTGGCGTCCTTTAGATCAGCCTGGAGGGGTTGGAAAGGAGGGAAAGGTGCCAGGAATAATGCAAATAATGGTGAAGTTTAGAGCTAGCAGACCTCCCAAAGGATGGGGTTGTCCTTCTGTAGAGGCCAGATAACGTTGTGACCAAGCTGGACACAGAACACTTGAGGTGACCCGACTTGGATGGGGACATGGCGCTGTCACCCCAGTTTCCTGATCATCCTTCCGTCCGCCCAGAGCAAACACTGTCCTTTCGGGGGGAGTGAATCAAAAAGGAGCACTTCCTCGTGATCAGAACCAGGATCTATACAGAGCTAGATGTAAAGGAAATCAAAAGCTGCCCCTGGGGTCATGCTTGGTTTGTAGCTGCTCTGTGCACCGGGGTAGGATGGTGGCAAATGGGCTGACTACCCGGAGTCGATGGCTACGTCTGCCAGTGGGAATGATTCAAAAGATAACCTCCAACTCTTGCACCTTTTTTTCCCCCCAGGAGCTGGGACTAGCTGCCAAAAAACAGCCTGCGAGTGCGACAAGGCAGCAGCAGAGTGCTTCAAGAGGAACCTCTGGACCTACAAGAAAAGCTACGACAATTACCCGAACTTTCGGTGCAAGGGCTCAAGACCCAGCTGCTAGAGAAGCCAAGCCTTGAAATTGGATGGAAATGCTCTAAATTGAGATTTTTTTCTCCTGCAGTGAGATGGAGTATGGGACAGCTCTGGCCCCACTGCACCAAAATGTCATTCAGAGGCCAGCCCCTGAACCTGTGCACGAGGAAAGCCCACCCACTCCTTGTAACTCAAGAAATCATGAAAAAAAAAGAAAAAAAATATTTTTTTTTTTAATAAAAATAAGTTTCAAAGCCAATTTCTAAATGCATCTAATGTGTTTTCTTGTTTCAAGACTCAGTGCCTGGATGGGTGGGGAACCTGTAGCTCGCCCCAGAGACCTGATGGGCCCAGCACCCCAGGGTGACCAGACCATGGGTGTACACCCATCCTGCTCACAAATCGATTACTTAAGCAATTAGCACTCACTAAGGCACAGGACACTGCCAGTAGCTCCTCCAGTCTCACAGGGGTTTCAGGGTGGCTCCTTCTTGCACCCCCATCTTCTAATAGGTCCTCACAGGGTCGTGGAACCAGGCAGGCCCCCCAGCAGCTGCACAGCAGCAGCAATTAGCCCTAACGAACCAGGGCCAGCTGCTTATTGCACCTGGGAGGGGGAAGTGCCTCCATGCTGCCTTTGGCCTCGAAGACAGTGCTCAGTTTGGCACCCCTTTATGGGGTTGCACCCTCTGTGGGGTGCAGAACTCTATAGGGGCACTATGGGACACAGCCTGGTGGTGGGACTTGATGATCTCGAAGGTCTTTTCCAACCTAGATGGTCCTGTGATTCTACGAGGTTATTATTTTAATAGTTTTTCTACAGGGTTGTTATTTTAATAGCTTTTCTTGTCTTTCTATTGTCACTCAATGACTTTTCGTAGTTAGAGGGTTTCTAAGCTTCTCCTCGGTCAGAAACGTGAACCAAACATTTCTATCAGAAAGGAAAGCTGAGAGAAAAATGAGCTGGGATAGAGCAGATGAAGTCAATGCTGCCCTCTAAGGTTTGTGTGTGCAAGCAGGCTCTGCTCCAGGCACCAACAAGGTTCAGTCACACACACAGGATGACACCAATTTGCCCACCTTTGTCAAAGTTTGCAAACACCACGAAAAGCTGACAGGTGAGCGTACGCTTTAGTAGCCACAGTGCATCCACAGAAGTGGTTCTGGTCACAGCTACTCAGTGCCCAACCTTTTCTGCCTGTTAACAAAACAAAGTGATGCAGATGCCTTAAAATAATCTGAAGTTTTGCTTTTAAGCCACCCTTCACCCAATACACACAACTCCATTCACCCAGCTTGGCTGGCACACCCGAGGGTGCTGAGGGAGCTGGTGGATGTGGTTGCTGGGCCGCTTTCCATCATCTGTCAGTGGTCATGGTCATTTGGAGAGGTCCCTGATGACTGGAGACTTGCTAACGTGATGCTGATCTGTAAGAAGGATTGGAAGGAGAACCCAGGGAACTAGAGGCCTGTCAGCCTGACCTCAGTGCCAGGAAAGGTGATGGAACAGGGCGTCTGAATGCCGTCACGCAGTGTATGCAGTACAATCGAGGGACCAGGCCCAGCCAGCACGGGTTCAGGAAAGGCAAGTCCTGCCTGACCACCCCCATCTCCTCCTGTGACCCGCCTGGTGGATGAGGGAAAGGCTGTGATGTAATCTGCCCAGACTGCAGCAAAACCTTTAGACATAGCTTCCCACAATATTCTCCTGGAGAAGCTGGCAGCCCATGGCTGGGACAGGCAGACTCTGCTGGGTTACAAACGGGCTGGGCGGCCGGGCCCGGAGAGTGGTGGAGAACGGAGTGAAATCCAGCTGGTCACCAGTGGTGTTCCCCAGGGGTCGGTGCTGGGGCCCATCCTCGTCAATATCTTTATTGATGACTTGGATGAGGGAAGGTTGGACATGGCTCTTAGGGACACGGTTTAGTGACATTGGCAGTAAGGGGATGGCTGGATCAGAGGATCTGGAGGTCTTTTCCAACCGTAATGATTCCAGGATTCTATGATCTTTACAACCTTTATTGCACTCAGTATCCAAAGCTGGGGATTTGGTTTGGTAACAGAAGCATACGCCCCACTGAGCATTTAGCACAGGAGAGGGAAAACAAAAACTTGTGTAGTTTCAGCAGAAACCAACGGAAGATGAAGGCACCTTCCACAGCACTCCTGCACGTGTGGATACCATGGATGACTTTCTTCGCTGTTCAAGTATTGCAGGTGAGGCAAGACTGTTGGTAAATAAATAAGAAACCAAAAACATCCCTCCAAGACTGGGTAAGACAAAGGTGATACATTTACCTGAACTACCTGGACGTGCCTTCTGCCTTCCAGTCTCATCATACCGGTGAAGTGACTTGCACTTAGTCCCACTGAAGCTATCCATCCATTCTTTCCACTTTTGTAAAAGTCAAGTTGGAAAGAGAATTCCAGAAGTAACATTGCTAACAGGTCAACTCATGGTTAGCATAAAACGGATTTTACTGATTTTCAAGCAGCACTGAAAATTCAAGGCTCACCCATGTTCTCCTACCTACCAGATACTATTCAGATTTCCCTCTACAGTGATTTCTAATGCCTACCACAGGCACTTACAACAGCACGCAATATGCTTCTTCCCTTCCCAGCCACTGTCCCTCCATAAAGCCTAAGAGCTGTTTTGCATTTCCTTTTACTTCTGCCAAGCTCTTTACAGGAACCAAAGTAACTTTTTAACAAGCATTCAAGCCTGTTTGCCTACACCATCAGTATTTAAAGTAGAGCTCCTTCCTTTTTATTGTTCAAGTGCTCTATCAAGAGCAGTAGCAGTGCATATGAAGAAATACTACCTCAGGTTTTGGCATTTCAGTCAAAAAAAGGGCATTTACATACCAATTTGGAAGCTTCAAAGAATGTATAGATTTGAAGAAAAACAACAATGCTCCTTACTTTGAAAAAAATTATTTATTCTCTGCCCCTGCTAATGAAGTGCCTCCTGTTGTCTACTGGGTGTAAGTGCACGTGCTTTCTTAAAGCCTAGTGCTTGATACAAGACCAAAACCTGAATGAGGCTGAAATAATGCAAGCCATAAATCTAGGGCCAGATCATGCAGTCCTTACACTTCAGTCCAAATTCCCTATAAAAGCACCACAGGATTCAAGCTATACATTCTCCAGTACCATATGCAAGAGGAATTGAAGATGAAAGTCCTATTCTGGAAAAAGCTTGATTTATGAAGAGTGAAGCAGGCAGGGTTCCCAGTGATCGCTGCTGCTCGGAAGCTTGTTCCCAGAACTCTCAATCCGTTGGCTACACACATTTCATTTAGAGACTAAGAACTATCAAGTTCCTGGCTTGGATGAAAGCTCTGGAGTGGCCCTGCAGCTCCAAAGTACGGCAAAGGAGATGAGATTCCAGATGTTCAAGTAACAGCACTCAGCAGAAATCTCATGCCCGCTTGTAGTGTATCGTATCGCTACCTCATTAGACTTTATAGATCAGAACTGGCTCTGCTGTCCCAGGAGCCCACTGGTTTAACTCTCTTGGATGAGAAGAAAAAGAGGAGTATTATGTTTGATAGTGTTGGCTGACACTTGGTTTTTGGAAGGATTCTGTTCCTCTGTTCCATTCCTTTTTAAATTTAAATAGAAAAAAAAAAAAGTGTGTTCCTGAGTTGAGAACTGTTAACGCTTTCCCTGACAGGTAAAATAAATCTCCTCTAAGCAATAACTAAGCACAAAGTTGCTATAATAAATCTCAGCATATCAAGAGATCTCAAAGCAGGTCTGGCATTGCTGTGTGAGGAAAAGGTTCTCACCTTAACCTAATTCTATAAGAACAAAAATAAACCACTACTTTTTTTTTTTTTTTTTAAGTTTAAAACTCCCTTCTCTCACACAAGTTGACGTAGAATTACCAAGTAACTGTTTGCCCTGCAAATGAAGAAACAAAGTTCCTATGTGCTCAGAGATCTCTGCAGAAACTGATTTCAAGATGACAGTGGGCGCTTGGAAATTTGCTTAAGAGGAGTTTTGTCTCCATCAGTTTCCTTTGCTTTTCTCACCAGAATGCTCAGAACATTCAGTCATATGTTTAGAGCTGTCATGGCCTTCACCAAGGTGATCTGGTTATCCGAGTCCATCTCTCTCCTACTGTTATCTGCGCAGTTGCTTTTGTTGGCCAAGACCTTTTGTCGGTGCCTTTCTTCCTGTCTCTTCTTTTTCTCCAGCCGTTGCTGTTCCTTCTTGAGTTTTTTTGATACCTGAAAAGGGAAGAATGAAAACAAAGTTGAAAGCAGACATTTACTGCCCAGCTGGGGAAAAATAACACACTGGAAAGGAGACAAGCAGATACCAAAGCAGCTGCCAGAAAATGTTTATTCCAGACTGTCTGAACTTTGTGCACTTTAGAAAGAGTGCTATGTGCCACTAATAAACGCTTGACCTGGAGAAAAATCACAACTACAAAATCTAGTAAGTGGAAGCACTTTTTACTTCAAACAAGAAAATAATTGCTGGTTAAGAACCGCTCTGATCTTTAAAGGATGTACAAATCACTGTCAAACCACCCTTCACATACCTTTGGGTTTTTGCTGGATTGACTATCTTCATTAGATTTAGCCGGTCCTTTGTGGTTTTCTATTTCATCTTGATGCAAACTCTGATTTCTGAAGATTCTTGAACCACTTCTGTTATCTTCCCGCAGGGCTGAGGTAGACGATTTCTGACCTTTGCTCTGAGGATCGCGCTGCTCCTCAGCACCTACCAACAACAGAGTTTTTTCTCAGACACTCTATACACAGAAGCTGTCTCTGTGTCAGCCAATTCCTTCTTCCAGGCGCTCTGGAACTGTTTTTTTTGGAAGCTGGATTGAGTAGGGAAAAAGACAAAGTTCAGTAGCCTCTTCTGTCTGCTCACACAGGACAACATATTCTTCATCTGCTGGAATGTGGAAAGGGAACACTCCACGCTAATCCAGTGGCATGCTGTTATTTTACAGACCTTCAGTGTCAAGGTATGGTAATGCCTGCTTGTAACTTCACAGAGAGGACCCTATGTCGCAGGCAACCAAAAGCCAGGGACTCTAGTGCTCAAGAACTAGGCTACGCCTGGTACTTCAGGTTCTCCAGAGAACAGACCTAGGATGGAACGTGCTCTGAGATGCTGGTAAACCTGAGTTATCTGGTGAGAAGGCCGCAGAATGGCTCCAGGGATTACTAATCTTACAGGGAATTTTCAAGACTGTAGGGCAGAACAAATCCAAACCAGATCAATTAGGATATGGTATGCTCAGTGGCTCATAAGAACTTAGCTCAGTGCCTCATAAGAACTTAGCTCAGTGCCTTGAACAGTCCCAGGTCAGTCTCACAAGGGGCATCGTTACTGAAAGGCTCTGCAGGTGCACAAAATCTGCCCTTGTAACCTTCCCAAGCACAGAAATGCTGAGGCAGCAGCACAGCCAACAGGAAGCTTCCACTGCTACTGTCCCTGTTGAACCGCTGTTTACAGTAAACGATGCCTCAGAAGAATGCTGTCTGATGTTAGCAAGTGACAAAGTCCATGTACTTACTGATTCCTTCCATTTCCTTCACTTGAAGGATGGCAAATATTGCAGAATCTACATTGTAGTCTTCCACTTTCAGAACCTGGCTGACTAACTCAATGTCCTGTCCAAGAGAAAGATAACATTAAAGAGAGTTCAAGCCAGTGACATACAGACACCTCTTCAGCAACCATTTGCACTGCTAGGAGGGGGTTGCTGTCTGCTTTTATGATCTCCCAAACAGCCCATACTCCATTTCTCGAGAAGGTGAGGGAAAGAACTTCAAAATCTCGAAGATACCAGCAAAAAGGACCATGCTATTTCAGTATAACTGTTTCACTCCTGATCCTTTTCGTTCTCTGCGTTTGCACAGTACAACCTGCAGTAACCACACAGGTTATCTAGTGACTGCAGCTAAAACTGAATACCCTGAATGACTAGACAGTTGGTGAAATTTTACAGAATTTGTTTCCAAGTGAATTTTCTTGAGAGACTGCAAGACAAACCTTACAGAACTGCTCAATATTCACACACAGTATGCATTTCATTGAGTCTAGGATGAAATGCATTCCAATTTGTGGCTGTAGTACTGAAATTGTCCAGGACACTCTCTGGAATTTTTCTTAAGGAAAAAAGGCTACTCAACACTTACTGAACATCCAGTTGCACTGCACACTTTTTGTATAGCAGCTTCCTGTTCAACTTCAATCTCATCTTCAGAGCCACTCTTCTCTGGCTTCATTTCCTCCTCATTTGCATCGTTTTTGGAAAGCATCTATAAGACAAGCAAAGCGTACAGTTATTTCATCATACACTATTTTTTAAAAATCTGTCATTAATATAGATTTAATTTTGGCACAGGTTTCTCAGAAACATCCTGTATCAACAAGTCCTGGATATTGTGTAACTTCTGTTACCACTGGAACCATTTCCCACTGTCAAGCAAACTCTCACAGTACAAGATCATGTACATCAACAATCACCGGCTTTTTAAATTAAGTATTAATTTTATTACAATATCACACATTATACAAATGTGTGCATAGAACTTTGAAGACAGCACAGCTTACTCCTTAACAGGAAAAAGTAGGATATTGAGAGAATTATTGTATCTGGACGTTGCATTGCCATCCATTTCCTCCCTCCCATTTGTTTTTGTATTTGTGGTGATGAGTATGTAATTTAGATGGGGTTGTTTCAAGACTTTTACAGCCCGTATCACTGCATCGCATTCAAGGCTGATTTCCAGCCCAGTAATTTAAGCACTTCACATACGGTCTCAAGAGAGCAGGCAGTACTAATTACAACCACGTTAGGAATTTTTCTATCCCCACATGAGACAGGGACCAAATTCTTCTCTTGATCTCAGTGCGAGAAAGCAAATCAACCAGTAACATTCAGCTGTTATTTATCCCCACAGCGATCTCAGGTCATTCTGTCGTAACCAACCTCCATCTGAAGATATGCTGGAGCTTCTGAGTCATCGTTGATTCTCCTCACGCTGTCGTAGTGCTCTCCGTACCGATATGCAATGTGCAGCTCCCTCGTGTTGTTTTTGTCTGTGCCTCGAACCTAATTGAACCAAGCAGACCACAAGTGAGGATTTGGAGACAACTTCAGCATCATGTTTTTCTTAGTATTATTTTTTTGAAGCAATGATAAACACTGTGCTAGGAAGCAAAGTACGTCACTGCTGAAGTATCTTTACACAGGAAGTGTTGACCTAATAATCCAGATGTGCCTACAGTAACAACAGAACTTCTGTCTCAAGGATAAGATAAACAGCACTGGGTCAGTTACATCATTACAAACAAAACATGATATCAAAATTCTTCAGGGCCAAGCTCAAAGCAATTTCCTAAGTTTTCTACAATTTTCTGATCATCTCTTCCAGCCCCATTTTCAGCAGCAGCCTCCACTCAATACACGGTGCCTTTTTCCCCCTCAACTATGAGGAACATAAGTCTGGTCAAATCAGGACCACACTGGAAACACTCACCCAGAACAAGTTTTGTTCTGCCGTTGTGACAAGACGGTGTTTTAACGATTCACATTTGAAGTTGATATTTGCTTTTAAAAGAAAGACCAATAGAGCCAAACCCTGAAAATTTATTAATTCCACTCAGGAGCACAAATGTTCCTTTGCTTTGTCAGGATCAGTCTCAGAGGCTTCCATAAGAGGATTCTCGCTCTGGATATTATCTATACAGATGTAAGAACAGTTCCTACCCTGATCATAAGGGTCTCAAGCTATTAGCTAAAAGCCAGCAGCATTTCGACCCCTGCAAGGAATGCAGAAAATTACACACCTGCAAATCTCCTTTGCTTACCTGTCGAGCCAGAGTTCAAAGATCTGACACCTTTGCTGGAGAAGATGACAGTAAGCAAACAACAAAAAAAGTTTGCTTTAGGGCTCCAGAGTTTCCCAATCCTTTTATGCCTTTTCCCAACTTAGAGAATTTACACCAAGTCACCTTTCGACTGCGTCTGCAGTCTGTGTTACATTAACAACTTCAGATTTCACAACAGATATTCTCCATTCATCTGTTTTACACTTGCTCACCCTTAAATTCCAACTCAGTGCTCGGTTATGTTCAACTCCTGACTTTTATCTTATTAAGTTGTTCAGCGTGTTGGATTTCAGTAAGATCTGTCATCAATGTTTTTCGTTTGCCAGAGTCAAAATAGGTGTCTAACAAATCCTGAAGCTCTTGAAAGATTCTGAAAGTTGGCAACTACTGATAAAGAAACCAAAGCCTCTCTGTGTGCACTCTTTGCAAAATACACTGAAATTGTAAGTAAAAGGGAGTTGCAGTTAAAAAAAGGACAAAAACATATGAAAAAGGTAAATAGTAACCCCAAAAACCGATAAAATAACTTACACATCTGTGCTAGCTTCTATCTCTGTATTTGCAGTCACTATCAAAATATATATATATAAAAAAAAAGGTAAAGGGTGCTTAAAGCCTTAAGAAGTCAGCACAGAAATGCCCAGCTCCAACAGTCTGAGAAACAGCTGGAGGTCCCAAACACTTCTCCTGCTCTCATTTCTCCATTTTTGCTTCAGCATATGCCAATGGCTCTCTTGAAATTGAAGGATAATGCACCATCTGCTTTAGACCAAGAGAGAGATTCACACCATCTGCTTAAAGCATCTTGCTGATCTGCCTCTCTGGAAATGCTCTCTTTGTAATCTGGTCTTTCCAAAATGCTCCTGGGGCTCCAAAAAAAAAAAAAAACCACAAAAAAAAGGATGTAGAAAATTAAAAAAAAATAGTATGGACAACATAAAGAAAAAGGGTGTCTTGGGTTTGATGAGTTTAGCAACTTGCTAAGACTGTCCCCATGTTGTGATCCCCTCTGCGTGGGTAGGGGACTCCTTACATTACAATTATTGACAGCTCTCTTTACTTTAGCCATTTTCACGACACACTCTCACTAACAAAACTCCACTCAGGCACACCAAATGGCACCTCATCACAAACGCGGTATTTACAGCCCAGGAAAGGTCAATGAATGGGGAAAAGGAGGTTGAGATTTTTGAGAGGATGTGCAAAAAGATCGATAAGAGTTAAGGGCACTGAGGTGAGTATTTGGTTCAAAACAGCAACAACACACGAACAGCACCTCCATGACCTCTCCTGCAGGGTCATTACCTCCCTTACCTCTGTTCTCTCCTGCAGGTCAAGCAGTTGATTATTGTTTTTTTAATACATAGGTGAACTGTCTTACTGCCCATTGCTGCCATATAGTTATGGGTTTAAACTTATTCGGGTTCAGAATCCATCTGACGCTGTTTCAAATGTTTCCTGAGACACCACCTACGGCTTTTACCTGGTCTTTTTTTCTTTACTGCCCCGTTTCACCTACATACTTCACTGGTACTCTGTGAATTCAGCTTAGCCCTTAAAGCCTCTACTACCCTCACAAAATATGTCAAGAAACAATCCTGGCTTGGATGTAGGTTCTCGCTTGCTTGACGAAAAGGCAGAGATCAAGTACAGACCCATGCCAGTATGGATCTGCCACAGGAAAACAACAAAAAAGAGAGCAGGAGAGACCCGATGAATTACTTGTTCTAGTCCCCAGCTGTAAGAGGAATCCACAGTGCACAGTCCTTTCCAGAAGCTGATTAAACACCACCTTAACGTTTTAAAACTTTTTTTCCCTTTCCTGCCCAGTCCAGAGCCTCATTTTTCCAGTTTTCAGAACCATCAACTCCTCATTCCAAACCCCACAGAGAACTTGAGGTTTCCTTTAGGGCTGAAAACGCAGCGCCAAGCTACCTGTGGCTGCCAACCAGTATATTTGTTCTCTTTGAACAGACCAGAAAGTTGCAACACTGTTTGTATCCATCAGCAAAAAATTAGGCCAAAATACGGAAGTTTTGTTTCTCACCTGCCACAGTGGAGCATTAAGCTGATGAATAACCACATTGATTTGATTGTTCCTTGCAAAGGCCACAATAGCATCGTTGCCAGCAAAGGTACCCGGCTTTGCCAAGTTGGTAACTAAATGAAAGCAAACATTCAGAAGAGATGGAGAACTAGTTTCTGAGACTTCAAAAAGCAACGGAGGTTTAGCAAGTAAAATTTCAACAAGGGCCCACGCAATTTTGGAAAGGAAATCCCAACTATTAAATGGTAACTGCAGAGGCAAGAATCTGGTAGCAACAGAGGTTACCGAGTCTTAAACGACTACGGAAACCTCCAAAAACGCAGTACACCCTTTGATTATGCAAGGTCATCAGTTCTGTGTCAGCTCTGCAGGTAGGTGCCATGTGCTAAACGACCAGGCTACTTTCTTGCAGCACCTGCATGTCACCTGGCACATACCCAAAGCTGTTAGAACAAAGGCTGCATTGGTCTCTGCTTTTCATCTTCCCCTGGGTTAACACTATGAAATATCAAGCGTCAAGGAGAAAAAGAAGTCCAAGGAAATCAGCCACACAACACCCACTGGTATTCAAAGGTGAGCTCTCCACTCACCCTTGAATACTTGAAGTTTTGAGAAAACTTCATTTCTGTCCTTCTTCACGCTCTTCCTAAATTCAAGTAAGTTCCAGGAGAAGTTTAATAGCTCATCTTTCTACAGAAAGATAACAAAGAGAAATGTATACTCACTGCTATTTCTAAAAACTAGGGAGCGGCCATAGCATAGCTCAGGGATGAGAAATGGTTTAGTGGAAAGGTACTCAAAGGAGATGTAACCTCATTTTGGAACAACCCCTTCTATTAATGTCTCCAGAGACTGTACCATGCTTCTCAAAGGGAACATCATCTTCCACAAACGGTTCAAACTCCTCCCGCTGCTTTATCATGTAGTCCACCGTTTCCTGGCGATGTCTGAGGTGGTTTCGGGAGTGTCCCTCAAGCTGGTCACCGAGGGCCCGGAACAAACAGTTGCTAAGGGAAGAGAAACCGCATGTTAGCGCGTCTGAAACATTGCTACCGGAGAGCAATGTTAAACCAATGACCCTGGTGTAGCAGTGGAATAAATACAGACTGGGCAACAGCAGCTGAGATTTGATGAATTTATGGTAAGAACATAAGGTTTTTAGTGAGCATGTCATCAGCTCGTACAGAGCAAGCCAAAAGCAGCAACAGCTCTGGGCCAAACCATCCCCAACCGCCACTGAGGGAAATAAGCGAGGCCAACCCAGCGGCTCACCAAACACTTCCCCAGCACACACACATCTCTCTCCCCTTCCTCCCCGTACTTACGGACCTTGCCGTGCCCCACACAGCCAGGGGAGCCCTCAGGTGAAGGGCAGGGGGGACACACAAGCCCCTCACACCCCCTGCGCGCAGCCCCTGTCCCTGAGGGACGCGGGTATGGAGCGAAACCCCCGGGATCGGGGAGGCCCGTGGGTGCCCCCAGCACTCACCCATCGCCCGGCACCTCCCGCAGCTTGAGGCCGAGGGCCCGGAGCTGCCTGGCGAGGCCTCCTCCGCCCGCTGCGGGGCTCGGGGCCCTCCTGCGGCCGGCGGGCCGGGCCTTGGCCGCCTGCTTGCGGGACATCCCCGCGGGGAGCTCCGCGCCTGCGCCTGTCACCTTCCCCGGGCCTCCGGAGGAGGAGGAGGAAGAAGAGGAAGAGGAGGAGGAGGCGAGGAGCCCGCGAGGTGGCAGTCGGGGAGCAGCGGCGCAGGCCGGGAGCGGGGCCGGAGCAGCGCCGCCAAGGGATGTGCTGAGGCAGCTGCGGAAACGCAAAGCCCGAGGCCTGCAGCAGGGAGGGCTGAATTTCCGTCAGGGAATTCTTGTGAGGATGCGCCTTGTGAACGCAGCCTGTAAATGGTCGAAACGAGCCCGATTCTGTGCCCCCTTCCTCTTCCCCAGGCGCCCCGGGGAGCTCTCGTCTGAGCCAGGAGCGGGCACGGAGACGGGGGCCTCTTCAGGACCCGCTCCCGGTTTGCTCAGCTGGGAGTGAACCTCCAGGTGTGTTAGTAAAAGGGCTCCTGTCACCCGTTCTCAGGGCAGAAGGTGGATGGAGAGCTGGCAAACCACAGGGCGCACATCAGCACCACCGGCGAGCCTGGTGCTGCAGCTGTAAAACCTCAGGGGCAGCTCCGGAGCCTGGTCACGAGCCCCACAGACACCACGGCCACAGCTAAAGGCTCAGCACAGGAGATTTCCTGTTAGCCTCCCGCTCTGCCACCCTTCTGCCAGTGAGCAACAAAACAAGCCCCCCACCATTAACACCACCCAGTGCTGCCCCGATCACTGCATCTATTCTAACCCGTGAGCAGTTACCCATTTCTTTTTTTTTCTTGCCCTACTTTATCTGGTCATACCTGCAAAAGTAGGCAGTTTGCCTGATGCTGTCAGGTTCCAGTTCCTAGCTCTGTTCAGACAGTGCATCCAAGCAGCTTCCTGATGAGAGCTAAGAAAACAGTCCCAGCATGGAAACAGACAATGACTTACAGAGCGAATCAACTTCCCAGGCATTAAGGGTGTGCTACAAGAGCACATCGCGGACAAACAGGGCAAGACCAAATAGCCACGTTGGATTCTACCAAGAGGCTCTCAGGTCGCATTTGTGAAGTCAAACAAGCCTTGGTTAGGATCAGGTAAAAGGCTGCTTCCAAGAAGCTGCCAGAAGATGCTGTAAGTCTGAAGGTGACTGCCCAGGCACTGCAGCTCTCTGCTCTTACTCACGCTTATGCCCATTAATGGGTGATACCATATGAGGCTTCACATCAAGATAATATTTAAGTCGTGTATATCTGTAAGTTCCTTTAGTCTAGTCACAACAAACTGTAACGTAACTTGAGAGCAGGAAGAAGCTCAAGGGACTATAAACATTATCTCCTAGAATATTTTGAAGATTACTGTGCTGAAAGCTGTATAGCTTTGATGGGTGGACTAGATGATCTTCGAGATCTTTTCCAGCCTGGATGATTCTGCGATAGCAAGCTGGTGTCTCACTCCGAGATTAACCTGGAATTATCTGACTCCTCTTTTGTGTTCATTTCCTGCCATAAACAAATCCATGAGAAGAGACATTCCAAGGAAAAACATATGCAAACATGGTCTTCCCCCCCTCCCCCATATCTTTTCTTTAACAGAATTAACTTACTAAAAGGTATGTGAAATGCAATGGAAAAATCACCCTCTTTTAAACATAACTGAGCCTTGCAGTGCACCAAGCCCAATTCCAAACGTTCTTGCACTTCGAGTCCCACTTCTACAAATGAAAGATCTTCGTGCTCCCTAAAATCTGGGGTCACCTCAAAGCCCTGCTATGTCCTCTGTCAGCAGAAGTACAGCAGGAACACCCGGACACTTCTATCGAGTTTGCTCACAACAAACCTTTTACTATTTCTCAGCAAAGAACCTTCTCACCTCATCCCCCTGCCAGCAGTTCACTAGATTAGAGCCCTCCTGAATTCCTTCCCCTTCTAATCGCGGTTATTTCAGTTCTTTCTGCTGCTGCTCCGTTGGAGAGAGGGGCTGGGACTCGGTTGAACAGATAGCTCCAGCACTTAGGTGCACTTGAGGCTACAGACTCGGTACTGCATGTCTTCTCCCAGGAATTCTGACCTAGCCTAGCCTTCCGGTACTGGCAATCCTTCCTTTTCTACCTTCCTTCCTTCCATGGGATTCTTGCTGTGAAAACAATATGGATTTTACACCTCAAGAAAGGCAGAAAGAAGTTAGAGAATGAGGGATTGTGCTCAGGCGTTTTATTTTATTTTTTAGATGAGCTGAATATTCACAAAACCACCTAACAGAAGTGCATTCCTGAGGGTGCACGAGCTTGTCCTGTGAACAGCAGGAAAAGGAAGAGTCGTACCAACAGACCTCTCTTTTAAGAAAAGAAATTGCGTTTAACAAATTAACTACTAGTTTGGTAATATTGGTAGTGCCATTCTCTATGATTTGGCTATCACAGTGAACAAAGCTGCAGTCTCTTAACGCCATGGGATCTGCTTCTGGCCAGGAATTGCTCAGCGATACCAGCCGTTGTAAAGTGTCTTGGCCATGAAGTTAATCGTTAACTCAGGTCACCACCTCATAAAAACATCACATTGTAAGAGCACAACACGCTTAAAGCTGTCATTCGATCATGCACACAACAGGAATAAAGGAGCACATAAAAGGAGCCAGAAACTCCGCAAACCCTTCAGCTAAGGGAAGACAAACCGCACCGAGGTTTATCTCCATGGAG
This sequence comes from Heteronetta atricapilla, assembly GCA_011075105.1. Classification (NCBI taxonomy): domain Eukaryota; kingdom Metazoa; phylum Chordata; class Aves; order Anseriformes; family Anatidae; genus Heteronetta; species Heteronetta atricapilla. The sequence continues at coordinate 6,374,093 of CM021751.1, forward strand.
AAATCCACGGACAAGCCAAGCAGCGAAAACAAATCGACAGCTTCTGGAGTACCACAGGCTGAGAAGACCAGTCCTGCACCCTTTGCTGAAGGTGCTGCAGACATGAGCGGAGCAGGACCCCTCAAAGAAAATGCTGCCGATGTGAAGGGACTGGTATTCGCCGAAGAACATCTTAAAGAAATGGAGACATCTCCGGACACGGAGCCAGACGGCCCTGATACTTTTAAACCAGCATTTTTGGAAAGTGACTATCCAAACTCAAAGCCGCTTGTTATGGTAATAAACTCAAGCTCTCCTGAAGTGTACAGTTCCGAAACGAGCTACCAGTCTTCACCCACATCATCTATTGCAGACATGGACTGCCTGGTCTGCTTCAACAAGTACAATGTGTACAGACTCCCAAAGCTCCTCGACTGCCAGCATGCTTTCTGCGCAGTTTGCCTCAAGCTTATCCTCAGGAAAGAAGGCGATACCTGGATAATCACCTGCCCCCTGTGCAGAAAAAACACGGCTGTGTCAGGAGGATTTATCCGCACGCTTCCAAATAAAGAAGAAATCATGGACCACTTGGAACATCCTGACGTGGCTCTCGAGGTACACCTCTCTCCCCTGGGTCTGGACAGCAGCAGCTGGGCTCAGAGCAGCCAAGATGTTTTATACAGAGACCAAAACGTTCCAGCAGACAACAGGCTGGCTATCCAGAGACTCGTGCTGCTCCTGCTGCTTTTGGTGATTCTCACGATCCTCATCCTCCCGTTTCTATACTCGGGGACGATAAAATGGGTAATTTGTCTCATGCTTACTTTGGGGTTGGTCATGTCTATGGTGCTTTGCTGCACTCCTAAATTCTACTGGAGCTGTAATGGGAACTCGCTCACAGCCTGCCACAAGGAGACCCACGTCGCTGCTATTGCCTGAAACAGCAGGAGCTGCCTCGAGATAATGACTGGTTCCACCTGCACAGCCGAGGAACAGAAGCACTAGTCAGTTACTGGACTTTGAAAGCAAACATTCACATCAGAACCTCAAAGTGTCTAGCTTACCCCACTAAGCCTCAAAGGCAATGCAGTGTTGTTTAATTTTATGACTGAAAACGGTAAAATACTTGTATGCTGGTATTTGTAAGATAAAATTGTAAGCCGGTTTTTAGCCCAGATGAATAATTGTTGTTTTGCTTTCATCGTCGTAGTCCTGCTTGCATCCTCTCTCCGATTACCGCTGCAGAACGTTATCTGAAATGTGTGACATTTGTACCCTGTGAAAATCTGTAGCTGTTACTGTGTTTTCCCACTCCTAACACAGGTACACCTTTTCTTGTGACAACGTGGGGAATTAGGCTGCTAAACCCGGGTCTGGATGCCTAGCCTTAATGGAAGAGGGTAGTTTAAACACAGTTTATCACGTTAATCTGGATGCCTGACCAGAATTTTGTTAGCAGGGGTGGGAATGGGAAAAGGGAACATCAGCTGCTGTCATCTCAAGTTGCACTCAAAACTAGAGAGGAAGGGGCAAAATCAACATTTCTAATTGTTAAGTTCACAACTTGCAAAGTGTAAGGCTCTGAAAAGCTGATGACACTCCGAGTTCCCCGTGTTATTTAGCACAGAAATAGTTTCTCTCAGCTGAACTCCTTTATCTGGCTACCTGTATCACCTCTCCTCTTGCTCTCTTTACATTACGTGCGACATTGCCCTTTGGTGATGCCCACAAATTCTCCTTCCAGAGATAAAAAGGAATCTGCCAATTGTTCTGCTATATCACACACGATTTTTTTTTATATATATGGTACACATCCATTAAAGTTGAATAATGCTAACTGCTCACTGACTCTGTGTTTTAATTCCTCACCAACAATTATCTTCAAAATACTTCACAGCTTCCCGACAGGAACTACAGCTGCGAAAGCGTTTTAGGGAGTCTGTACAACTGAGCCGGTGAGGAAAGCAGAAAAGTAATGTGCTGGGCTTTTTTTTTCCTTGATCTAAAAGAAAAACTAACTTAGTTGCAAAGAAAACACCCTACAACTCAAATAAACTGGAAAAAAAGAGGAGCTTGCTTTAGCTACTTGAGGTTTTTAAGAGTACCATGGGTCTCAGCAGACCTTGGATCAGGTCTGCAGTAAATATTTGCTGTCGTTAAGAATGGAAACTTTTGGACCCCGGTTGCCCACTATACGTATGCATTTATTTATATACGGACAGCGTGTCCCACCAGCAGATAAAGCGGATTAGATGAAGAGGGTAAGGAGCTGTTGTCCCCTTATACCTCGGGAAAAACAGGTCCATTTTCTACCTAAGAACGGGAACCATCAAGGAAAACAAATGCTTTGTTTCTTCTCATAGATTTGTACTTATCAACAAGCAACTGCCTCATGGCAAAGCACATACCTAGTAACATTCACCAACAGCCAAACCAAAAAAAAGCTTTTCAACGGGGAAAAGGCAGGAGGTTTTAAACACAAATATCTTCTTGAATGAGATTATTTCAGACACAAAGAATGGCCCGGGTATTCACCTGCAAGCCATCTGAGAAACTTACGCCAAGTCTTTCAGCTCATGGACAATTTTCCCGTTGAGCTCTCTTCGCCAACACCCGTGGATGACTTGCACCCTAGAGGTACGACACGCTGTGTGCGAATGCATCAAAGTAAGCTAGAAGGGTTAAAGGAAAAGTGTGCACTAATTGCGCAGCACACTGATCTCATTCAAACGACCAGATAGCGAGGAAAGAACAGGCTGTCCTAAAGATAAGATGGCAAAGATGAACTGGACGGGAGCCATAACATACCCCAATTAAAAAGGAAAAAAGATGGGCAGTTTTGCCCAAGAGAAGACACTTGGTCTCTTCCCAAGTGAGACTGATACCAAACAACACCCACTCCAGAAGGGCGTTCAAGTCACACCCAGTAAGAGTTTGCTATCATGTCAGGAGATGACCTGAAGATATTAAGAGGCAGTGTCCCTCATCCTCCGTATCACACACACGATGTGTGGGTTCACCTCTCCGTGCTTGTCGGTACATGGGTGACAACAAATGAAGTCTGCAAGTAAGCGTGAACAGAAAAAAAATCAGTTTGCTACATACCAGAAAGGGTCTCGCATTCAATTTTCTTCCACTAATTTCTACGATGGCAAAAAAGGCCAATGGAAAAGGGCTTCCCTGAAGGCAGCACATGCCGCTGCCCCGCTGAAGAACGGGACATGTCAATCACGTTGATGTGCATTGATGCTCATAGCACAAAAGCAAACAAACAAACAACAAAAAACACAAGGGATTAGAAGGGAAAGAAATGTTTTCCCTCAAAACAGCTATCCCGTTTCCAGGTATAAGGGCAGAGCACCAAAGGTTTGTATTCGCATCAAAGATATGAATAGATTTTCTAAAACAACGGAAGACACCAGTGCGATTACCAGGGACTGACACACTGAGAGAACTTGATAAGATGAGGGACAATGGGTGTAAGTTGAAATTTTGGAAGGTTCCACTTAAACATGAGAAGAAACTTTTTCACGGTGAGGGTGACGGAGCACTGGGACAGGCTGCCCAGGGGCTTGTGGAGTCTCCTTCTCTGGAGATATTCAAAATCCGCCTGGAATCACTCCTATGTGACCTGATCTAGGTGTTCCTGCTCCGGCAGGGGGGTTGAACTAGATGATTTTTCAGAGTCCCTTTCAATTCCTAACATTCTGTGAACTCTGTGGATCCACACAATGAGATTACCAGCCAGGCATGTCCAGATTTCCACCCCTGCTGCTTCGTGCTAACACCTGCCAAGCCTGTGCTCAGTATTCAACTGAAATGATTCTTTGGTCTTTAGAGCCACTAACAATTATCTGATCCAGAGTTCATGGATATTGGTGGAAGTCATTACCCCCATAAGCTGAAATCTTTTATAACAGCTGTTGATTCCCATCAGACAAGATAAGGCTCAATGATAACGTAAACCTCTGAAGCAGCAATTAAGTTTATGGTGAAAATGTCAAAATATTTGCATTTGTATTCTAAAATGTTAAAGGGTCTGTCTGCATCCAGTTCTTCTTCACACCAATCTTTTTGACAATAAAGTCTCAGCTCCAAATTACCTTGCCCTGCTTACCATACCTAGCTGGCTCCTGATTTCGTGCGGGGATTAAATAACAAACTGTAGGCTGACAAAGAGAGGGTCACAGTGAGAAACGTGCCAAAACAGTAGCCAATGTACTGCATGAATACCTCAGAACTATATTTTATAAGGACAGAATGCCACCAAGACATCAAGAACATGAAGAGACCCAATAATATTTAAGTACCACCGTCTGCATAGACACAATCTGGGACCAGAAGCTTCAAAGGTGTCTTGTTTAGCAATGCTTTAATTAAAATGCTTTAACAAGCCAATTTTAATTAAAAAATATGCTCATCCTATTCTAGTTTTCTTCCAGCTGTATCCCGAGCTCGCTCTCTTCCTTTCCCCACTCCAAAGTCGCTGCCCTTCTTCACTTGTTTCCTTGTTTTCTCCCTTCTGCTCCTTCGTGTTCCCATTCTTTATTTCTCTGCCTACTACCCATTGCTCCAAGTCAGAGGAAGGCTGTAACCACCTCTGCCCCTGCAGCTCCCGTTCTTAGCATCCCATCAGCCGAAAAGCTGCTAACACCTTTGCCAAGCCTTTAACTGATTTAACCAGACCTGAACTCCACCTTCCACAGCGGAGATCGGCACCATCTGGGTGCTGCACTTTGCTCTCCCTCTGTCCCCTGCCCACAGGAGCCTTCCCAAAGCCAAACTTTCCCCATCCCAAATCATTTTCAGGCTTCTTATCAACAAGCAGCACCAGTCACCCACCACAGCTAATGATGTGAGGGAGACAGGTGCCTTAAAAAATTTGAGCGTAGGTGTTCTAAATCACTGTTAACTACAGAAGTCTAGCTTTATCTACAGAACTTCAAATTATCAATAATCATGTTGCCTTTGATTGCTATTAAACTATATAATAAGATCCCAAGTTTACAACATCTGATAAAACCCATGATTAATTATCATTCCACTCCTGTTTGGAACTACTTTTAACAGCTCTTCTGCATTATCACACAGATATAAACAGGCAAACAGAAACACAGAATAAATAGCATATTTCACACTTCAACATCACTCAGATTCTGTACAAAGAGGACTTGCGGGCCTCAAACGCACTTGCTGTCAAATCTACAAGAAACTAATTTGCAGATTTTGGTCTGAGAGCACACATTTGTGTCCAGATTATTATTTTGCTTGTGAACCATTTGCAGCTTGCCCATGGTGTTGTACAGTTACCTAAGTCACAAATGAAGTATGTCCCTTTTGTACCTTCATGGGGATCAACAGAGCACGCCTTCTAGACCTCAGCACATTTATCTATATGACGATGCTTAAAATACATAGGGGTAACCTGAGTACTTGTGTGAGTAAACCTGAAGGACCTAATGTTAGCTGCAAGCAAGTGGGACAGGGTATTTGGCCACATCAAAAGGGCTTTTCAGCAGAACAGGTATTTATTTAATTATTTTTACCTTAGAAGTCCAAAGTAGCATATTTTTAAGTATAAATCAGTTGCCAAGTGACCAAAACGAGTTTTGCTTTCATGAAACATGACCACACAGAAAAACTGCTTCTCTTCCCCTGAAAAACTGCATTTCACTAAGAATTACCAAACATTGTACTTGCAGTTCCCCCTTGGGCCTACTCTCAAATCAAAAACATTTCTTGAAACCCATAAAACATATTGCAAAAGCCTTATGCTGAGGTAGCTGAGTTAATTCCACAGCCCAGGTGTAGCCCTGGGGTTTCTGCAGGGCCAATTAACTACAACTGGTTGACCAAAATCTTCCAAACTGACTGTGCCTGTAGCACTGCTTCCATCAGAAGCAATATATCCATGGTCCTCATGTTTGCCTGATGTGTGTATATACACATATATATATATACATACACAAAGTTACTTCAGCTCCTGTTTGGATGCCTTTGGGATCCCATGTAGTAACAACGCACAGCATGAGGCACCACTGAAGCTTCACCTCCCCTCTGATGTGTGCATACACATATATATACTCAGAATATTTATACATATATATACCACTGAAGCTTCACCTTGCCTCAGCGCAGCCACCAGCCTGTCTCGCGTCGGGGCAACAAAGCTGTCTCCACAGGTTCAGTGGTGGTGACCTGAGGGCAGCTTTCGCCCAACACACCTCACTCCACCGCTCTCTGCAATCCTCCCCCTGAGAGAGGAGCATTCTCAGAAGGAATGAAGAGCCTTAAAGGGGGCAGAAGAGCTCCTACTCAGCTCAGCCGTAACCCCAAGCAAGGCACCAACGTGGTGCCCAAGATGGCAGACCAAGGCTGCTGTGAGGAAGGAGCTGTGGACACCTATCTCGACTGAAGCAGCACCAGGCCTCGCTGCCGTCCCACCGCTGCCACAACCCTATCACAACCCTCTTAAGGGGGCCAGGAGTGGGGCAAACGCCAAGAATGGGGCGAAGGCAGAGAGCGGGGCTTGCCATAAACCCAGCTCCAAACACATTCCCCCTCAACACAGCGCGCCGCCCTCCCGCCCTCCTTACGCTACGCCAGCAGCGTAGGAGAGCGCAGGGCCGCCCAGCGCTACCCGCCGCCCTTACGCAGTCTCCGTAGGGGTGACCAGGCGGAAGGGGCGGGAGGCGGCGGCGGCAGGGAGCGCGGCGGCCCCTCATGCCGGCCGGGCCGGCAGCAGGTCGGAGCCGGGGGAGGCGGGGAGAGGCGGGGAGAGAGGTCCTGGGGCTCCTGGGGCTTTTTCAGCTCCGGGACCGGCCGCGGTGCTGCTCCTGAGAGCAGGGCTGTAGCGGCGTCCTGGGCTCTCCCGCCCCTGCAGTGGGGTCGCTCTCCTCAGGGGGCTGCGGAGGGGTGGCTGGTTTTGGTACGACTTTGAAGGACTTGCGATAAAACTGAGCAGCAGCAGCAGCATAAGTGGCAGCGTCAGACCCGAGCTGAGGCGTCTCCCTCGTGTTTTTCCACTGAGGGTTATTTGCTTGTGCCTCTGAAAGGCTTTGCTACGTTATGTGTAAGGACCCCGCTTCTAAACGACTGCTGCTCAAGTACCTGCGTTACCCACATCCAACACGCTCAATTTTGCAATTGCTTCAGCTTTTAGCTTTGCCATGCCCCTGTCCCGCTGCCCTCCAGCTCTAATCTCTGATTTACATTTATTTAGGACACGTCTACGCGGCAGTGGCCTGTGTTGCCTTCACGTGTTTTGAGGTGAGAAGCAGTTTTACCCAGGACTGGATTAATTGCCTTCCACGTTTGCACTTAGTATTGATGACAACTGCTTCCTTGAAGTTGTCGAGATGCCCAATAAACTTTTGAGGGTCTTGAAGGTTAACATACCACTTCTGATGTGGTTTAGAACAAACGTGATGCCAGCATTGCTGTGCTACCTGTGGCTGTTGAGAGCATGGGGGGTCAATCTGCCACATCGTAAACCAAAGCAAAGATGGGTGGAAATAGGATCAATGCTCTTTTTTTTTTTTTTTTTTTGCCTCAGAGCCATCTGGATGCTCTTACCTCTTCCTCAGATCTGTTGTTAATTTTTTTTTTTTTTCCTTAAGGACATCCTCATGGTGTCTATGAACGTCTCAGGAACTTTAGGGCTAGATAAAATATTCTGGGGGTTGCTGGTTTGGCTTCTTAACAAATTGATAAATCACAGCAGCAAAGGGAATTTTATTTTCAGTGCTGGTTCCCATACTAAGTTAATACATCTGTGCCCAGAAGTGAGTTGGCATGCCAAATTATTGGTTGTGAAGTTATTGATACTTTATGTTGGATTATTCCTAGGCAGATTGGTTGAGAAGTCAGGCTCTGGATGTTTTAGGAGGATCAGAATTTAGTGAGTGTTGTGAGATGGATTTTGGGCATCCAAACGAGGACTTTGGAGCTCCTGAGGTAATAAAAGGTAATCTTGGGATTTGGGGCAGGGGATGCATCCTGCTCAGCCTCCGGAGCTGCAGTTCTGTGGGTACAGCTGCTGCGGCGTGGTGGGGCTGGTACGGTGGGGGGCCTGGCACCGATCCCAGGCACCACTCTCCTTGGAGAAGCATAATCTGGCTGTTCCCTTCTCCCATCAGTGTGGAAATAACACGGTTCATTTATTCCTGCGGACTTTGTGCTCCCGTGTTGCGGGAATGTGATGTTTCCGTGGAAACACACCAAGATGCCGCAGACCTGTGTGCTCACGCCCCAGATGGCACCAGGAGATGTGTGTTGCAGGGGGGCTGAGCTCTCCCGGGGACGGAGGTGTGAGCTGCAGTAGTCATCAGCCCTCGAGTGCTGAATCTCCATCCCATGCCCGCACCAGCAGTTAAATAGTGCACGCCTTGGGAAACAGGAATTGCCTCAAATAGGTTTGTGAGCAGGAAGGCAAGACAGACACTTCTCCTGGAAGACCATGACAGGTAGCACAGATGTAATAAAATCTGTGAGAGGAGCTGCTCCTCTGGTGCACTTCCTTATTCTAGGACTCCAGCTCCTAATTCCTGTTTAGTCCCCTTCCTTTTGCCAGGGCTCAGAAGAAAGGAGGCATCTCAAGAGCAAACATAAAGCAAAATGCACGCTTTGCCCTTGGGAAAGTGATCAAGTCCTGATGAGGTCGGTAGAACTTTCCAGCGGTGTAAGTGAGGTTTGGAGCAGGCTTTTACCTACGTTAAATCCCAAAATGTTGTCGTGTCTGCCTGATTTCACTCATCTCTGTTAGCTGCCTGCGTTGTCAGCCAGGCCTCCCTGTATGACGAGGGGGGCTCCTGGGAGCAGTTCTGAGCAGTTGGAAGCTTGTAATCAAAAGGTGCAAACGCTTCTGTGCTCTCAGAGATAATATTTTGGCCCAGCTCAAGGTCCGTGTGGTGTGGGCATGTTATGTTTTGGGAAATGCAGAGGGAGGTCGTACGGTTAAGAGAATATTTTAAGCAAAGCATAGCGATGACCATGGGAAATAAGTAGTCCCATTAAAAGTCTTTCTAATTAGAGGCTGTGGCTGGACTCAATTTTCATAACACCATCAGGAAGATGAACAGAGGAGCAGTTTGAGTTGAGGAAAAGAGAGGCAAATTATTTCCCAGGCAGCCGTACTGGTCCCTGCACAAGGTGCAGACCTTTCATTCTACTTGCTATTTTTGCAGTAAACACGTGAGTGTTATGCCCCAGGTGGAGCCCGGTCCCTTTGCACCTTGCAGTAGACTTCTCATTTTGCTGTGAGAAGTACTGTCAAGTCATCTTGTGCAAAAATTTAAGAGCTGGTGAACAGAAGGCCTCTTGTTGTAGACTTTGGTCACAGCATCACGTTGCAGCGGGATGCACCAGCTGGACCTTGACAGGCCTGTGTACTCTACACCAGCAAGTGTGGCAGTGAAAAAGCTTTTTGGTCTCCTTGCTTCCTGGTTTTCAATTGTTTATTTATTTATTTATTCATTTATTTATTTATTTATTTTCTCCTCCTTTTTCTTCTTTGAGCTTGCAGGTAGAAATGGCTGCAGAAGAGAAGTGTAAGAGCTGGACTTCGAAACAGCACGGTGGGGCTGAGCAGGCAGGCGAGAAGGAATCGTGCGTGCTTCTGAGCCGGCAGCTGGGGGAACCAGGAAGATTCACTTACGCAGCGCTTTGTGGGATATCCTTAGCGTGGCTGTTCCCCGAAAAAGAGCAAAGGTACTGCACGTGGTCACAGGGGGACGAGCAAAGGAGGCGGCTTTTGGGTAGCAGCTCAGACCAAGCTGTGTCGGCGTCTGTGTTGCAAGTGGGATGGATCGAGTTAAAAAAAGAAGAAAGAGTTAAGCGCATGTTGGTGCATCCAGCGTTTCTGCTTCCAAGTGCTGTGAGAGGGATCCCTGACTTGTAGTGACAGGCTGGTTTAATCACTGGCAGTTTTTCTAGTACCGGTGTGCTTGGGGTCTCCCAAAGGTACGGGGATTTGAAGATCCTTTTGGCTCTGGGTCTCTTCACAAAGATGAATGCTCAAATTAGGGAAGGTGACCCAAAACTGAGAGTCTGTAAGACCTGACCGCTCTTCAGACTGATCTCTGGCATCGATGTTTTCCTGCCGTTTCCTTGCTGGTGTTCTTCTGAAGCCTGTTGAAATGTAAAGGACACGTTGACATTAGGTGTTTTCTCAGCCGTTTCCTTAATCATACTGACTTCCTCTTACACCTTTTAAGACTTTTGTACTTCAGCACAAATTGCATCCCTTAATACAGCAAACTTCAAAGTGTGTCTTGAAGAAAGGTCTGCCCTCATCCTGATTGCTTGCTTTGTTTAGCAAGCTTGTTTGTGAGAAGCTCACCTTCTGTTGACTTCTAAGGATGCTTTGATTTTTGTGTGAACAGCAGTAGATCGGCATTTGAAAGCAGGGACCACTGAAAGCTTGCAAAAACATCCAGTTACAGGGCGTTAACTGCCTGTGTTGCCTTACAGCTCCTTCAGGATGGAATTCATAGATGGCTTGGTGAAATGGCTGGACCTGCCTGATGCTGTCTTACCTGCCATGACAGCATTTGCCAGTGGTTTAGGAGGTGAGGGCACAGAAACTTTTGCCCAGCTTTTGCTGAAGGATCCCATCTTGAAAGATAATCCTGTTGTCATTATCCAAGTAAGTTCACGCATTGCCCTTGCCCTGGCTTGCTTTTGCAGAGGAGATTTTTCCTACGTGACTGTTTGCAGTGGAAATTCTGCTTGTACAGTCAGGGAAGTAAAACTGGGGTATCTGATATGCGTACTGGGGTTTCTGTGTGGCTCTGTGCATGGCTGGCAATCTCTCTGTCCATTAACAGCTCGTGGAAGTGATGACCATGAGATACAGTTCCTGCTGAATTAACATTTTGTCTTTGATGCCTTTGCTCTACAGAGAACTGTCAGCCTTTTTGCTTTGGCTGTACTCTTGCAGTATTTTTGATTCATGTAGACGGATTTCAGTGAAACACTGAACATGATAGGCCTGATTTTTTGTATGTTTACCCTTCACCCTGCTCTGAATGAGGGGGATTTTGTAGCAGCAGAGAAATGTATATACGCATGGGTAGCATGAGCGTACTTCTACACAGCTTAAGGTTCCTTGCCCTTGCCATAACACCTTTACATACATGAGAACCAGGCAGAAAGACTGCTGGTACAGTCAGAACTAGTGTTCTGCAGCTCAGAAGGTGATCCAAAGAGCACAGTTCCCAGGGTCTTTTCTCCAGAGTCAGCTTTCGCTGGAAGGAGAAAAGTTACAGGTGCATCTTTCTTTCATTGATAACGTGTTATTAAGCCTGAAGCCGTAATGTTCTCATGTTAAATCTGATGCAAAGATAAGAGACAACGCATTTTGGTGGCATTCACCTTTGCTTCAGAGTCCCAGCCGTGGAAGATATCTCCTCATTCATTCTTACGTTATGTATGCCTCGGAGGGCGAAGAGCTGTTGCTGCCAGGCACGCTATGGCCACGGTCACCTAGCACCCATCGCCGTACACAAGGAAGTGGTGAGGCATCCTGAGAGCAGGCAGTACGCTGGCGATGAGTAATGGTTATCACACACTCACCTAAGCAATGACAGCCTGATGGAACAGGAGATGCAAGAGCAAGGCTGTGTAAGTAAAGGTACGATGGGAGGGATCTTCCTCGGTCATGACCTACTCCCATTATCTCAGCCTTCTTTTGTGTCTTCTAGGCCATCCTTAAAAGGCTCTGCTCCAAACATCCCTATGTTACAAGGCTCAAAATAGCGTAGCAATCTGAGTGTAGTGGCAGAGAACCTTAAGCTTAATTAATCAGCTAGGACAGATCTTCTAAAAGCTCTTCTGATGTTGTTTGCTCCAAATAAATCTATTCTTGGTTCTTTCTAGATGGCCTGGAAGTTCCCAGGCTTTTTTCCCTAGTTCTGTCTACCCCAGGATGAATTCTCTAGAGTTAGGCACATCTTCCCGCATTGCTGCGAGTTTATTAAGGGTGAGATTTTGGCAAAAATTAACTTGTGCTTGCTTAGAGCTTATCCTGCATGAGGGCTCCATGTGCTTTTCCAAAAGGGGCTCTGGGTCAGTGGGATTGTGCAATATCTTACGAGAACTGAGGTACTTATCATGGTCCCAGGTGGAACACAGAAGCCGTAGATAACAATTCTTTGATTAGTTGAAAGCAAAGATCAGGAGCAGTTATCAGCCTAATGCCTCACCAGCTGGATCTCAGGCAGTCCTGTATATATGCAAGGTGATCTGTTCTGTCACAGGAGACAGACAATTAAAAGTTGTTGCAGAGCAAGGCACAAGAGTGTTGCAGGGTGTCCTTGGGAAACCTAAAGGTACCCTGCTGAGATAAACTTTTTCCTTGTTACCTGAAAATAAACACGCTGTGGGAAAAAGCTTTGGTAATTCTTCATCTGGTGCTTTATGGTAGTATTCCTTCTTTACATTCAGCTCCTTTTATTTACCTGGTTAGTTCAAGAACACGCTCAAATTGTTCAGTGGCAGGGTCCTGTGGGCACTGCTGCCTGCATTTCTGAACGCCCTCCACCTCAGGGGTGCTGAGGGGATGATGCTTGGCCAGGAGATTGGAGGTGAGCTCACCATCGACTCATCGGATGTGCGAGGCCTGTGGATTTTTGTCTTTGCTTGCATTCATTGCAGGTGACTAATCCATGCAAATGTTGGTTAATTGAATCGTTTCTAAACAACAGGAGTTGTAACAAACGGGTTGTGGGTGTGGTATGACAAGGCAGTGATTCCTGTCGGTTAGGAATTCTTCTATTTGCATTTAGTGACAACAAAAGGAAGGGAAAGAAGTTGACTTTGCCCGCTTTTGTTTCCTCGTGATGGGTGAGAAAACATTACAAGTTCTTATGAATCTACGATTCTTTATTTTTTTTTTCCCTGAACACATTTAGCATGCCGTGTGGTTTTTGCCCTCTGTTTTTTTTCCTTTTTCTCCCCACACAGAGGCACCGCAGTGTGGATTGGAAACTTTCTGCTGTTGAGGAAATCGGTTTTGAACTTGTAGCGGTGCATAAAAAAGATGGCAAAGACTCCAAATAAAGCTTGCCTTCCTTTCTTTGTAAGGTTTCACTCCTTCCTGTGTGGGGGGTAGTCTTGTGAGTCCACAGAGAAATTAAAGACACCTCCGCCTCAAAATGAGACTGAAACATCACAACTGCTGCACAGAGGGAGAGCCTGCTTGTAAACTAATCTAATCAGTGCTGATTGGGTTCCAGATGACTACACAGCAGTACGTGCAAAGCCTTAAGCGATTAGAAAGAGTTGAGTATGCTAATGGTCACTGATGCAATCGAACAGTAGTTTGTTTATCACCTGATTGCCCGCACCATCTCTCACCTTTTGAACTACACGTACCTACATGCTTAGGCCGGATTTTTGAAGGAGTTTATTTGACACTGGGTGCCACCTTGTACGCCTGGTGCCCTGTATGGAGCCTGAGCTGTGACCTGGGGCTCCCTTTGCGATACCTGGGGACCGTTTACTGCCCATAAACGGGCTGTGTGCAGAATGCAGCCCTCTTCAGGAGGCTGCCTGCATTAGTCTGGAGAAAATGACAGCTGGGGGAGCAGTGTGCATGCACAGGATGGTAATTTTGGGCTGGGGCCCTTTTTCTCCTGCAGTGGGGTGACCGAGGGGAGCAGGGGAGACCTGATTTGGTGCCTAACTTAAATGACAATGGTTATTTGTAGACTGGAGATAAGCCAGGACTTCCCTTTCATGCGTGAGTGCTCTGGCTGCTGGGATGCAGGTGTGGTGTGGTGACTGCCTTGTGCTGAGCCCAGCTCAACAGAACCTTCTGGAGATGCTTGCAGGGCAGGAAAACAAAGGCAGGCTTTCTCTGTGGCTGGGAGCAGCCACCCAGGGATTCAGCAGAAGAGCACTCGACCAGTTGTGTGCCTGCAGGTGCCTGAGCAACACGTCTGAGGAGAACTGTTGTGTGTGTAAACATTTGTCAGCGATGGAGCAAAGGTTTTAGGGCTGTACCTTGTGAAAAACCATCCAGTCTGATGCATATGCCCAGCTGCCCTAGTCTTCTGGTTTCTCTGGTCCTGTGGAAATTCTCTTGTCTCCTTTATGAAACAGCAGACTCCCCTTGTGTTAAAATGATATTCAGAGTCCAGACACTTCCTTTGGACTGGGTAATACCTACAGTTTGCTTCTGTTCTGGTAGGACTAGGTTAAGGATGGTTTGTTCTCTGCCCTACACTTCTCTTGCAGTAGGGAAATGATTAGAGACATTTTTATGATACAAATTTTGCTTAGGGGCTTATGGGACTAATACTCATAAACTCCTTGGCAGCATCCTACATCTTTGGCTGTGCTTTTTGTGTTCCCAAAGGGCTGAAGATTCTCTGTGAAATTCAGTTGCACTTTTGTGTGTGTAGGAGAGGGAGGTAGCTAGACTGAGCTAGCTTAACGTTGTAGTTACATAAAGAACTTAAACTTCATTCAGTTATTTGGTGACAATAAAAGAGGAGAACATAGCAGTAAAAACACTACCTTGTTCATTAGGGCTTCTCATTGAAGGAACACTGACCTCTTTTCTCATGGATTTGTCCACAGAAGCCTTCTGTTGGATTGATCTGTTCTTCCATTTTTTTTCCCGATGAAAAGCCAACCCAGTCCCTCAATCTTTTTACAGATAAATTCTGAGATTTCTATTTTTGAGTGCTTAATCCAAAAGAACTTCATGCCAGTTCAGCTTTACTGCCTAGAGCGACAGATTCCCAGAATGCCGAAGAGAAGAGGGGCCACTGATCCATCTGAGTAGCATTCAAACCTCTTCCTGTTGAAAATACAGCATATGTGACTAGAAGAGCAGAAAATGTTAGAGCGGTAGGAGAGGCTGAGAGCCTGGTTTCTCCAAATTTTTAAGCCCTGTGTAATCGTGGGGCTTTCAGTTGCAAAACAAGTGCTAATAACAAAAAATACGGTCTACTTCAGCATGTACCAAGCCGGTGCCACCCTCCCATCCTGTGCTGATCTACTCCTCCAGCCATTTGTACCTGCATAGGCACAGTGTTGTGCCTGAAGCTTTTGGCTTTGCTCTGTTCTGCTCCATTAATTACAGTTTGCTGTCATGCCACATTTAGGAGTGGACACGCTGCAGTAATTAATCATAGTCCCATCGGTTTTCATGGCTCCCTTTTAAGACATCTAGGCGTACTTCTACACTTTTAACTGGAATATTCTTTTTTTTTTCTCTTTTTAGGATCTTTTGTCCTTCTCTCTTAGAGATGGTAAGTTTATTCAGCTTTTGTTCTTTGTAAGAATAACATCGGTGAGTTCGTATCTGCTACTTTACAATGCTCAAAAAGCTCAGGGTGCCATCCCATCCTACTTTATCCTAGCTTCATCTCTAGCAAAAGCAGCAAATGCTCTTCCCATATGTCCACTACAGGAAAGGCAATTATTATCACAGGAATGATTAATAATACCTGTTAAAAATTGAACAACTGTTCACCTCCTTAGCTTGACGTATCACGTGTTGGCATGCAATTGTATTTGTTGATAGAAACGTTTTGAAGTTAAATACCTGGATGGGAGAGTTTTTTCTCCAGTGCTTCTAGGGGTGCAGGTGACCTCTTCTTCCTTTAGGAAGGCAATGAAGCTGTTAGGAAAATTTCAGCCCAGCAAATCTGCCTATGGCTTGTTGCCTAAAAGGAAAAAAAAATATTCAGGGAATAAATTCTGGTGTGTTTACTGTGGAGCTTAGAAATGTGTATACTGTACTAGACATAAAACAAAATTCTGGTTTACAATCCTCAGTGTTGGTTAGCCTGATAAAAGTCATGAAATAAAGACTGTCTTCAGAACAAAATCTTCATTTTTACAAGAAGCCTGTTTATCATCACAACCTGCATTTTTTTAAAATCCCTGTGCTGTAGCGTGTTCGTACAGGAAAGCACTCACTGGTTGTTGATGAGCCTGTTTCAGCTGAGAACAAAGTACTGCTTCTCTCCTTGTTTTATTTTTAATGGAAATTTGACACGTCGGTTATTGCAAAATTGCTTATTTTGCTAAGCTGGAATTTAAAACAAATTGATTTTCAAGCCTTTCTGACTTACTGCCAGGCGGGCTGAGTAGAAAGCTGAGTTGTGCATTAGCAGGCAGGGAGCAGGAAGGCTGGATGTTGAGACACCTGCTCGGACTTGCACTATGTGGCACACATCAGGGATGAAGTGAAGATAAATCCTAGCCTTATTTCTCAACTCAGCACAAATTTTAAAAGTGGCCTGATTAAAGCCTCCTGAAGTATTTTGGTATCTTGGTAATGATGGTAATAAATAAATAAACTTCACAAATTGCTGAAGGCCGTATTTGATCTGTGTGCAGCAGATAGCAGAACTCTTCTTTGTAGTTGTGTCCTACAAATATCTTTACCCAACCCCAGAAAAACTCTTGTGTTTTCCATCCTGGAGGGCACCGAGAACCCTTTACAAAAGGCTGCTCTCAGCAACCAGCAGATGCTGGTACCGAGAGAAACACAATAAAAAACTACAGAGTTGGCACACAACATTTTAAAATCTATTAAATTTAAAACATTGTTTGTGTTTGTTTTTTTTTTTTAAGTACACATAATTATAAGCCTGGGAGTAATCATTCCTCATATCATACGTTGTTTTAGTGCCACGTCCACTCCTGTATCTCGTGCGGTGCAGTGTAAATGCAAACACTCATCAGTGCTACGCGGGGCCTGAAGTCACCCCACGCTTCTAGGTGCTCCGGTGGGTGGTTCAAAACTCCAGAGTCCCGCTTGTTGCCAAGATCGATTGAAAATAAAGCTTTATGAAGGTGTATCTTGCACCACTGCATATCTGAGATGTTCTGTGCCACATTGCCCATATGTGATTTGTTTGATATCACCAGTCAGGGCTGGTCTTGCTGCAGCATTTCCATGTTGAGAAGAGAAATCCGGTCTCTCCAAAGCCAAAAGGCCTCTGCTTGAGAGGAAGACCAGAAGATTTGAGACTTGCCTTATCAGCAATTACCCGAGTCCTGGTTTCAGCTGGGATAGAGTTAATTTTCTTTTTAGGAGCTGGTGTGGTGCTGTGTTTGGCATGTAGGATGAGAATAATGTGGATGGCACGCAGATGGGTTAGTGGTTGCAGAGCGGAGCTTACCCAGAGGCAAGGACCTTTCAGCTCCTTGTGCTGCCCTGCCAGCGAGGAGGCCGGGGGTGCACCAGGAGCTGGGAGGGGACAGGCAGGACAGCTGAACCCAGCTGGCCAAAGGGATGTCCCCCACCACGCGGCATCACGCAGAGCAATAAATGGGGGGAGTTGGCTGTTGGGGGGCAGAGGCTGCTGCTCGGGGCCTGGCTGGGCATCAGTCAGCAGGTGGTAAACAGTTGCATCGTGCATCACTTATTTTGAATATATTTTTATCATTATTACTATTATTTTCCCCTTCTTTTTCTGTCCTGTTGAGCTGTCTTTATCTCAACCCACGAGTTTTACCTTTTTTCCCATTCTTTCCTCGATCCCACTTCGGGGCAGTGAGCGAATGCCTGTGTGGTGCTGAGCTGCCTGCTGGGTTAAACCACAACCACCAGGGACAGTGACTCTCTGCTGAAAGGCTGAGGTTTGCAGGGGGGAGGATTTTCCACACAGAGCTCTCTTCTCTAGATAATAATAATTTTAAATACATGAAAGATAAAGAGGGCCTGAGGGTTGGAGATGTGGTTGCGTGCGATACGGTTCTCTAGCACAGCTGGGTATACCGCTTGCTATTTAATCTGGTGTGATGAAAACCGATTGATTTCCTGGGCTTCCTTGTATTTAAGGGTACTACGATGCTCGAGCAAGAGTGTTGATCTGCCGCATCATCTGGCTGCTGAGAATCCCCTTGGAGGAGCTGGAGGCCCTGGAGGAATCGCTGCTTGAGAGCCTGAAGGAACAAAAAGAGGAAGAGTCAGAGTAAGAACAATTGAGTTGGCTATGGGATGAAAGAACACTGCTGGTGCTTGAAAGTCTAGAATCAATTAGTGTGCCTAAGTTCAGTCTCTGATCGTTCTCCCCGTGGTTCTTAACTTAATCATTTATGGCTTGATTAGAGTTGCAGAGCCCTCACAGCACTTGGGCTGCACCGAGAACCAAGAAAGCTCAGCACTCTTAAAATCAGAGTTGCAACCCAACCTTGCAAACTGATTAGAGCTACTCTGCACCAAACTGCCTCGTGTCCTTGTTTCAGTTTTGTCTCCTAGACTGTAGATTATGCTTAAATGCATCATACTGATCTTGTATTTATCTCTTGGTCCACTATTCCTCAGATAGAACCAAACAGGTCTACAGGTGGATTGGACCCTCTTGAAGGAACCATAAAGCTGAAAGGCAAACAGGCTGGATGCTTGGTGACCAGAATTTTGATTTTTTTCCTTACTCAGCTTAATAGAAGGGGACTGGTCAGTGTGAACAAATGAAGGAGCTGAGCCCTAAAGCCAGGCTGTTTCCCGTTGTTCAGTTTCAGCCTAACTCACATCTCTGCAGTAGTGCTTCATGCAGAATGAAGCTTGTATAAAACTTCAGGATTCGATCCTCAGCTGCTGATTTGCTGTGGATCGTTCCTTCTCTGTGCCCGTTTAAGAGCCAGCTAACTCCTACTGAAGATAGATCTCTGAGGGCAACCATCTACCATCTGCAGATACCTGTGGACCATTGCATGCCTGACTCCTCATTCTGTGTTGTTAATGTGAGATTAAGCCTATTAATTGCAAGTTCTTACATGCAAAACAGCCCCAAAGTTGGCATTATACGCAGGGCAGGATTTTTTACTTTGCCTGCGAGGCATGGACTGTGAAGGTTTAGCCATATATAGAACAGTAAAAATGTCTGTGGTGGACTTTCAAGTAATCGTTGAATATTTGTATTTGTCAACTCAGCAAACACGTTAGGAGATTAACCCGAGCGCTAATAAATCCTTTAATCGATGTCTCTGACGCAGTACACGTTCAGCCATTCCCATGGCGTTCAGCATGTGACAGGTATCTTTCCATTATGGCTTTATTTAAATAAAGCTTAACTTTATAGCGCACTGTAAAAAGGGAAAGTCAAAATAATCTCAAAGATCATGTACGGCTAAACAGAACGCCATTTGTAATGCAGGAGCAAGGGTTGGTGCTAATGGGCACCGTTTTGCCAGGGGTTGTGAAAATAAACTCTATCCTGGGCATGCAGCGTGGGACAGCACACATCTGAGGGTGGGGTGGCATTAGCTAAAATGGTGCTCTAGTACCTAATTCTGTGTCATCTGGACTGTGGCTCCTGAAATGGACTGCAGCGCAGCCCCAAAAGATAGCACTTTGTCTGATAGTGGCAGGAGTTGACTGCAAAGCTGCACTGCGTATTTACGAGCATGGCTTTTAAATGCTGTAGCTAGCCCAGTGGTTTTGGGGCGTACCTGGTGTGGTAAAAGCCATAGATCTCGGCCTTGTTCTTTATTTAGAGGCCCACCTCGCAGCCATGGAAATAACTGATAGATAAAAGCAGGAAAATAAAACCTTCGCAACCAGAGCAGTCCAAGACTGCAGTGTAAACACATTCATTATTACAGTACTAGAACTAGCACAGGGCTGAGATTTGGAGGGCAGTGATGCCCCTTGGTTTGTTTTAGAGTTAGGACACAAACTGGGAAAGGGAATATAATCTCATTGCTGCTTTGACCTCAGATTTGTGGCAGAGGGGTATACAACAATGCTGCTTTGCATCCTTCCAGCTCTGACCATCCACTGCAAGAGGCTTTGGAACAGTTGTATCTACCAAGCAGGTTTTTGGCACCTTCTGCTTAGGCATTTTTTATTGATCCTTGTAACAGAAGCTTTTGCTCTTGCCTTTGCTACTGTGGACAGGTTGGCCTGTAGCCCAGCAGGTGCAAAGTTACTTGTTCAGTGTGGTCCTATCTAGGACAATGCTCCGAACACTGAAATCCATCTTACTGGTGCCAAACGGGTTCTGCCTTGCAGGTATGAACCTCTCTTTTGTACGCAGTTCTGTAAGAAACTGGAAAATATGATACCAGTTGCTTGCTAGCGTGTACTCATGCTGCTTTTCATCATTGGAAAATGATCTGTAATCCTACCTAGAAAATTTCTCTAAACGTGATCTGTGGTTCAGGCAAGAAGCTGCAAATCCAAGCTCCTTGAGGGCAGAGAGGTATCAGAAGAGGCAGTTGATGGCCATAGTGGAGAAAAGGAGCCTGGAAATCGAGTGACAACTGTAATGCAGAAGCTATTAGGAACTGTCACAAGCACTTGGCAGCAGTTATGTACAGAAAGCAATGCCAGCTAGAAGTTCTATGTAGGCTTGCTTACTGTCTTCAGCCAGGACATACTGCAAACTGTCTTTCTATGAGCAAAACCCAAATTGTTCCAAGTCGCAGCTAAATGCAGGGTAGCCACGTTTCAGCTCTCTTGATCTTACTGTTTGCAGCCTGAGACTACCCATCGACTACAAAAGCTGATGAACAACCGTGTGTAACGGAGACTGCTGGATATTGCCAACTTAGGTATCAGCAGCACCTGTCTGAAGAACTCCAGAAGCGATTTTTTTTCCAAAGCCAGGCGTTCAGGCTGGTGACTGCACGCACAGATGAGTGCGAACCCAAATCCTGGTTTGACCATGGAGTCACGGGAAGCGCACTCGGTTATACACAAATGGCACAAGATGTAGCCAGTGCAGGCTGCAGCGTTGTTCTCTGCAGACAGCTCCGTTTGCAACCGCTAAATGTGCGAGTGGAGGTAACGCATGATGGTCTCTGGGGGGTCACTGCAGAGACAAAATCTCCGTGCCGTGCAAGGCAGTAGAAATTCTGCCATTGACTTTGGCAATGCAGGGATTTCACCCGCTGTGCTTCTTTCTCCTCCTGCTGTGTTTTACGAAGCTGCATATTGTTTGGGACTCGTCTAAAATTGTCTTTATCAAAATTACAGAGCGCTTAGAGGGTTCCAGGAAGGATTAGGCAATTATATGGATAATGAAAATCCACAATTAGGTTGGGATTAAGAGAGAAAATAGCCAAGTTTGGAAGCAAGATAAGTTCTCATGTTTCAAGGCCCAGATTAACCACTGCGTAAGCAGGCTGGAATGAAACTTACTCTGTAAACAATTTATTCCAGTATCCTCTGTTTCTCACACTTTCCTCTGAAATTGAAAGTATTTCTTGTAAGAGATAAACCAAAGACAGAGAGAAGGAGAAAGTAGTGCCTAATAAATGATTTGTTCCTTTTAGGTTTATTTACCTGTTTCTGATAAGCTTGTTAAAGTGTACCTTAAATGCACACAGACAAATGGACTAATGACTGTGTTTAATAACTACTGTATTATTATATTGTGATGTGTAATTAGAGAGCGGCTGAATATCAAGAATGCTGTTGAAAAATAATTTGCTTCTATCTCATTGTTTGTTAGCACAAAACACCCCTATTCTCTTCAGTAGTAGAAACAACTTGTCCCACTTCCACTTGGCTTTCTGGTGGTTTTAGCCTAATTTAATTTTAGTTCTTGCTCCTAAAAGGAGAAGATGGATGATTTTTTATGTCCTCTAATGTGCTCTTCAGGGAATTCAGGGCCAAATTCTATTTTTTTTTTATACTAACATTGTTTGGTTTGTTTATGAACAGTCGGAGAATCTGGCCTTTAGTCCAGATCAAACACAGCAGCTGCTGGGGCTAGCTGGCAGTGGCCTTCAGCATTCAGCAAAATGTTCCCAGGTGTATTGGAGAGCTGCACCAGTCAGAGGGAGGAAGAATTTACTTTATCTCTGTAATAGGGTCTCTAGGACAAGTGTGGTATATAATATAAGGGGGTAAAAGTCGTGGTGGATTTTCTGTAGATTTATTGATGCTCTATTGCTCAACCCAAAACAGAAAGCTTCACAGAACTGCACCATTAGAAAAAAAATGTTATCGGTGCACAGGTGATTACAACAGTAATCATTTACATTTGCAGGGCTGCTTTGATTTAGGAATATCTGATCAGTGCCAAAGGTCTATATACAATGGTGTAGGATTGACATGACACAGACGTTATTTAACCTGCTGTACTTGCATCCAGCCCTGATCCGATACGCTCACAGCCTCAAGGAACTGATCTGCAGGCTGTGCCCTAAAAAGTGAGAACAGGCAGTTGTGGCAGGTACCTTCCGGCTTGATGATATCACAACTGCTGCTCAAAGTCCTGTCTGCGCTCAGGGTTTGCTTTTAATGAACATCAAGCAGTTCCCATCGTGCTGTCACGCAGCTATGTACTGGGTGAGCTTTGGGCAGGAGCAGCCTGTGATTTTCATGATAAATGAAGGGGTGAAGAACTGCCATGTGTCTGCTCTGCAGATCGCCCCGGTGATGTCCAACCTGCATCAGTGCTACTCGGAGATAACCCAGTCTTAGCATCCCTGCCGTTTGTCCCCAAGGTAAAATCTTGCTCCTGCACATGCTGACAGAGTGCAGCGGGGATGGGGCTTGACGTGAATACTGGCATGTGCCTAGTTTGGTTCAGGAGGAAGACGGTGCTCCTGCTGGCAGTAGGGAATCCCTCGCTGGAGCTGGGCAGAGCACTGCAAACTACATGGTGCAGTGATCAGAAAGGTTAACATCTTTGTTACAGTAATTCATGCATAATCAGACAAATGTCTTTTTTTTCAGCCCTGAATTCTTAGAAGTAGCCTTGTGTCTGAGAGGATCTGGAATCAAGAGACCATTCCTTTTTGTCAGGTTCTTTCCCTGAAGGCAGAAGTCTTGAGCCAAACCCACCGACTTTCACTATTTGCCTTCTTTCTGGATGCATGCCTTCAGCCTGACCAGACTTTGCAGCATCTCACAACTAATAACGGGTTAAAATGGGCCAAATTAGCCTGGCGGGTTGTCTGCAGCCTAGAGGTGAAAGTCTCTCCAATGCAGTCTGCCAATACACCACTTATGTAGGGACCAGCTCTTCTCTGTTAGACACACAGAATTAACTGCATAATGCAAAAATGGTTTTCATCTTCTAAGAACAATGATAAATTTTAAGACACGTAGGCAGTATATAGTTATTGAAATGTTTCTGACTTTGTTTCTTTTTTTTTTACAAGCTTCCCTCCTATTAGGAAGTGTTTTCTGAGTAAGTAACATCTGCTAGCTTTACCGAGCAATTCAGTTGTTTCAATTTAAATCTGTGGCTTTATGTCCATCCTCATAAATCTGAATGTGTTATCCCAGTCCACACCTGCATGGTACTTTTTTACTGTTCCCAGTAGGAAAATTGCATTGAGAAGAATATAAGCAGATTTTGGTGCAGCATTGTTAACTGTCAGGCTTTTTCATCAGCTTTTGTACTTCTAATTCCCTTGCAGAACTGCAGAAGTTTCAAGAAAAAAGAAGGAAAGAAGAAAGAAGCTGAAGAGATACCTGCTGATCGGCTTGGCAACTGTTGGGGGTGGAACAGTGATCGGTGAGGCTGCTCTGGACATTTCAGAGACTTGCTCCCGAATTACATGGGCAGCACTAGGGGCAGGGAGCAGGGTTCTGACTTCCACATTTAGCAAGAGAAGCCACCATACCTTAGTTCAGGCTGAAATTTTGAAGTGTGCATTACTTTTTTTTGCCAGTCTAAAGGTAGTATGTCACTTCAAATACGAAACAAAACGAAACCCAAAAAATACTCAAAGGCATGGAAAGTATCTTCAGCCACACAAAAATAAAACTGAAAGAATTTTAGCTGAAAAAGTCACTCTAGTGAAAACCCTTTGGCTTTGGTGGAGCACTTCTCAATGCATGGTGGAGGGTCAGTGTAAAGATGCTAAAGAGGAGACTGAGAATTTCAGATGATGTTTTTCGGGGACGCACTGTAGCTCACTCAGAGCCAGCTTGTTAAGGACCATTGGTTTGTGCACACCATGGAGTAAAATCACAAGAATAAGTTGTCAGCTGGGGAAAATAACAATCTGACGTCATCCCTAAAAGATGGTTTCCCCTCTTATACTCCTGTGTTATACAATGATTACATCTTCAACTCCAAATTCAGAGTAGTATGTGACTACATCAGTGCGTCCTAAGCAAATAGGGCAGAGCTTACCCTCGCCTACCACACGTTCTTCCTTTGGCTTTTAAATTATTCTTCATATTTACTGACATCAGTCAGTGCAGAGATTCAGGGCCTGGGGGTGGTCTCAGGAAGCCCCCTTTACTGGTGATGCAAAATAGGCCATCATTTATACTCTCGGTAGCATATGCAGTACTCAGGCAGCACAGGGGAATGACTGCTTGTTTTTTGTGCTTGGTACTAGGCTGGTGATCTCACTTGTTTCCTCTTCAGGCTTGACAGGAGGTCTTGCTGCCCCGCTTGTTGCTGCTGGAGCTGCTACTGTTATTGGAAGCACAGGGGCAGCTGCTTTAGCTTCAACTGCTGGAATTGCTGTCATGGCATCCCTGTTTGGAGCCGCTGGAGCTGGCCTTACCGGTAAGAGAGTGACTGCATGTTGCTCGGCTACTAGGGCACAGGATTGTGTTCTAAAATGCAGAGCTAATGACTTGGCTCTGAGGAGCAAGGGAAGCGATTCAGATTCTGATCTGACAGCTTTGAACTGACTTTTATTTCAAGGCTGACTAAGACACTGTGTAGCCCTTGATAACCAAGCTGGGAGATAGTATTTGGTATGCAGCTAAGTGAAAGAAATGAAAGCTTCCTGCTCTGGATTAGAAAGATGCTGCTACGGAGAGCAGTGGCTGTTACAGCTGATGTCTGGTCTGCAGCAAAAAAAGCCTTCTGCTGGGATTCACACAGATCACATAAGCTCAGAAGGATCATGTTGGCTCCATACCAACTAATGAATGGTCTTGCTGAGGGGTTTGTAAAGGAAAAAACCCTATCCAAGAGCCAAGTCATTTCCTATCAACTTCTCCTGTTAGCAGAGTCTGTCCTTGCTGTGCGATTTCTGAGATTTGTGTTTCTGTCTTGTTGTGCGTAGGATACAAGATGAAGAAGCGTGTGGGCGCCATAGAAGAATTTGAATTCCTCCCACTGACTGAAGGAAAGCAGCTTCATATCACCATAGCAATTACTGGATGGCTGTGCGCTGGCAAATATGGTAAGAGCAAGATGAAGAAATTGAGAGGAGCCTGGACTGTTTCTGTTAGTAAATCTTGTCTGATTTTGTTAGAGGAAGGATCTGGTTGGGGCTGACTTCCACCACTAGTACAAAGTGTCTCACCTACTTCAGAGACCTTCTGGTTATCCTCCAGGAATTAACGGAAAATGTTGTTTTCTTGGTATCTGCCAGCTAATGAGTTTATTGGCAAGAAAGTTTTGTTGAGTAAATCCCCTTCAGCAGAACACTGAGGAAGTGAACTTACAGACAGCCTTGAAAAGTTTGTAGTGTTTTAGTTTCTAGTATAGCTTGTCATATAAAATGTGTCAACTGTCTGCTCTGTTCAGCAGCCTGACTGAACAGCTGCCAATTGATTCAGAAGCATCATAATTAACATTGGATATCATTAATGTCTGTTCTGTTGCTTGTTGGATTGCAGCTTGCTGTCGGAGTAAGGTTATTTTCACTCTGCAACACTGTGCTTTTGCTTTTCTCATTGTCTTCTTGCCAGGGGTCCAAATCCTTGGGATTGGAGGGCTCCCAGGCACTGTTACAAACATGAGTGTACGAACTTCAGGAACATTTTGATGTCTGTTTGCCCTTAAAAGAGGGTAACAAATTACATGCATTCTTCTTCCATAAGAAGCAATCTGCTATAATGTTTTAAAAAACAACTAAACTAAAATTGTCATCCGTTTTCTTCCTTACAGCTGTGCCTGTCTATTTACACACTTGCATGGCTCTTTAACACAGAGGGATTGAGGACAGGATTTTTACAGAACACGTTGTTGATATTTGACCTCTCACTAGCTGCCTATTTGTATGTCCATAAACCTGACAGAATATTGTCGTGAGATCTGGCACGGGGCTCACGCATGCCACTTAGGTCAGCAGCTTCCTCAACTTGCCATGCATTGTTTGGAGAAGGAACAATTTGGGAAAGGTTCTAGTTAATTAAGATGAACAGGAGGAAGTGTGGCTTAAAAATTGTTCTTTCAGGCCAAAATTAGACTCGCTCAGTGTAAATTATCCATTCTTTCTCAAATATTCAGGCACTACTTTTGGTTAGCCTCTGGAGGGAAAAAAAAGCAAACTAGAGAGGCTAAGTTAGATGGCAAAATAAAAATAATTGCAGCCTAGATCTGCAAATGCAGATTACTTCTTTTCAGACCGAGCCATTAATACAATCCTTGCCCGTCTAAAGTGCTTGGAAGATGCCCTGTGGCAGATTTTGAAAAGATCGCACATGTTTTCCACGTCTGGACTCAGTCCATGCAGCCATTCAGCACTCATCTATTTCATGACAGGAATTCCTTTGGTCTGCATGAGAAGATGGAGCTGCAGGACTTGGCCTGATGTCTGATGATAGGAGGAATGTCCCTAATACCTGACATAATTAGTATTAATGTCCATCTGCCTTGGCAGTCTCTGAGGTAATTGAATGGGCCATGAATTCTAACCCTGAGCGCAGTATCTCTGTCCATACTGAAGCCTTTGGCAAGGCAGCTAAAGCTGTGGGATTATTTACAAAAGGCAAAATTTATTGTAAAATAGTGGAAAAAAAGGAGTTGAAATCTATCAGTATTTATAAATACCATTCCTGAGTATCACAGTACATTCCAGTGCTCTGCAGGTTCTTTTCTGACTCTTTATTGGGTTCATCTTGCCAGGGGTCAGCCACTGTTGTGTTTTCTGTGAACATGAATTCCATGTTTGTGCTTTTCTCAGGGAGCTTCACAGCACCATGGAGCAGCCTGCTGCAGTCGAGCGAGCAGTATTGCCTGGCCTGGGAATCCAAGTACTTGATGGAGCTTGGCAACGCCTTAGATTCCCTGCTGAATGGCTTTGTTAACATGATGGCACAAGAAGCCCTAAAATTGACTGTCTTGTCAGGTAAGGGTCTAAATCGTATCACGTCTGCTCTTGTGCAGTTTCACTACTGGTGTTTATTTAAAGTAGCTTTCCTAAGCAAAGAGGGTATCAGGGAAGGCATTTCCTTTGGCAATATTGGCATCGCCCTGCAAAAATTGCCTGAGAACCTTCTCTGCCACACCTATAATTTTTCCTGGATTGTTCTGCCTCTGTGTCATTGACTTGGTCTTTAAAAATTACGGTTGGAAACACCCTTCTTCACGTGTGTCTGTGTTTATTTCTCTATATTATTACCCCATGTTTTAGTGCTTTACATAAACCTTTCAAACATCCAAGTTACATTCATGTATGGAGTCTGTTTGCCTCAATATCGGAACATCAGATTCTTTCTTATCTTTAGTCTAGCAAAACATTTCTCAGATCAGCTCTTGAGAAAGAAGAACTGAAAATAACAAAAGGTCCTAGGTTTAGCTTTTAACTTCAGTGAACTGTCTTGCCTTTTACATTTCCTAAGAGCAGCCCAGATCCGTGACTGTGTGGCGCTGTTTGCTTTGTGTGTTGCAGGTATTGTCACGGCCTTGACTTGGCCAACTTCGCTCTTGACTGTTGCCGGTGTCATTGACAATCCCTGGGGAGTGTGTCTCCATCGGTCAGCTGAAGTAGGCAAACACCTAGCACATATACTGCTCAGCCGACAGCAGGTAATCGGCTAGAAGTTAGCCAGGAATAATGTCTGGAGGGCATCTGGCCCACGGGGAGGAGGTTTTACACTGATGCTAGTTCCCTATCAGATATTATCTATCCTGGAAGAAGAAAATTATTCATAAAATGAAAAAAATGCTGCATGATGCAGGGTCTTTGTCAAGGACGAAGAAATGTGTCCAAATGAGGTGCAGGCTTGAACTATAGGTGAAATGAAATACCCCAAACAGGCAAGTGGAGTGGGCTGGTACCTGAAGGAAGTGGCAGACCTGAGAAGCCTCCCTGAGAAGGTTTGCAAAAGTCATTTCTGCCCCCAAAAGCCTGCCATTATTTGCTGGGCTATCACTGGCGTGGAGGGGAAAGCTGTTTTCTGCTGGCCCCCTGTTAGTTGCAAAATCATGCCAGTCTGGGATGTATAATAGGGGAGCCCTATAGGAGCTGTGGCCCCAGAGCCTTTTGTTTTGCTGGTGGCATTTGTTACTGCCTTTTAAGCATTAGCTTTTGTGAAAACACACATTTCAGTGTGCTGCAGAATCTACAGCCAGTTAGTGTGATGTCTAGGGAGTCCTAGACATCACACCTGCTCCCTGGTTAATGCAAAGACCGTTTTTCATTGTTGTTGAGATTAAATTCTCTTTGATCTTAAAGAAAATCTTATTAGGCTATTCAAAACAAAAGCTTTCTGCACATCATTTTTATGACAGCCACACAGTGCTGCTGCAGTTCAGTCTCAAATCTAGAGGGGGCGGATACTTTTGTATTACAGCTTCTCTTTCTGTTTATTGAAACATTTCCAGAAACATTTTGCTTCTTGAATTAGACTTCGGTTGGATATTTCAAAACAGCGAGTGTCTGGTTTGTTTCTGTTTGAGTAAGGTCTTGTCACTGGGTTCTTTCAATTGATTTTCGGAGTATCAAAAAATACAAAATACACAGGTGCTCTGAATATGGAACTGTGCAAAACTTGAGGGATAGAGAATCCCTTTGCACTTGACAGAGTTGATCACATTTAAAAGACCATGCACAAGCAGAAGCTTTGCACGTCAGGGTCTCAGGGATCCCGTGGCCAGACTCTTTTGGTGTAGTACAGTATTTGATGGGCTTTCCTCTTTTCCTTTGTTCTTAGGGCAAGAGACCTGTCACGCTGATTGGCTTTAGTCTGGGTGCCAGAGTCATTTATTTCTGTCTGCAGGAGATGGCTCAAGAAAAAGGTAAATTTCACCTTTTAATCCCTTTCTTCGTTTTCCTTACAGAAGTTTTTCTTCCAACAGGAAAAATTCTTCCGGAAGAGAGCTTGACTTTTTTAGGATCAAACAGACACCTAAAAAACTGCTTGTGAAATGCATTTGGAACCATTTTTTTTTTCTGTCAGATCCACCAGTTCAGTACTCTGTCTTCCAGTATGGTTGGCAGCATGGTTTGGGCACCAGTCTGTAAACAACAACCTTGACATTTTGTGCCATTGGACTCCAAATCAGTCTGTGAGCTGCCCACAGCCGCTGCGATCTTGGCAGAGGATGCATTGCCTGTATTGGCAGCTCTCCGTATCTGTTGTATCTGATTCCATGACTCCTCCCTTCCATTTTAGTCTTTGAAGTACCGCTGTCAGCCGCTATTTTCATGGTAATTTTCCCCCAAAGTCAAGGATAAAACCATCTGTCAATGTATTACCCGTTGTGGTCCTGTTTATTAATAGATTCTATTTTTAATTTAGAAAAAGAATAAAATCATTATGATCAGTTGATGTAAATTGCATCTTGGAGTTGAGTCAGTAGTGAGTGTGCATGTGCAGCCTTCCCCCCTACATAGCTCATTTAATTAATTAACTATTCACCCTCACAGAAAGTCTAATAAATAAAGAGATTTATGAAAGAAAATGTTCAATACAGTCCAGGAAGATGGGAATAAGTCAAATGAGGACAGAAAAGGTCAGCACTTTTTCTCTTGACAGCTGTTTACAAGAACTTAACTTCTGGTTTAAGATGGAAGTCCTCAAACACAGAAATTCTATACTCAGAATAAATCAAATCCAGCATGATCCTAGTGGAGTTAAACCGAAGCCAGAACCCAGATCCTAATCTGGCCCTAGATTTACCCTTTTTGTGTCTTAAAATGGCAGGGCTGAGATATTTTCAGGCTTTTCTTTCGTGGTCTGTCGTCTCTCACTGTAATAACATGGGGCCATACCCAGTGAACACTTGAAAGGAAATCGTATGGGGTCTTTAAGGTTGGCTGCTGAGCAATCTAAGCATTGTTAATTGTGTGTCATAGCAGCTATTTTTCAATTCCTTAATTGAATTATGAAAGCTGAGCTGTATGTGAGATGAAAAGCAGCAGGTTCAGTGCAGTTTGCCAGGGCTTTCTTCACATGCACATTTTAATGCGAGCCACAGAAGGAATAAAGCTGAGACTCGGAACATCTGAGACTGATAGGGGGTTGGATTTGGATTTCCCCTACAAAAGAAAGACAAGGCTTAGCCACGCACGCCTTACGTGTCCAGATAGCAGTGGCCTTTCTGAGGACAAACAACTATTCATGGATTATTAAGCACCATGGCAGAAATTCCAGGTTTGTTAAAAGAATATGCTCTTCCTCAATGCAACTAAACGACCTTTGGGATCCTTTATCACAACTGACTTTGGAAGCCAGAGCTTAGTAGGTTCCAGTAAGCAGTACAAGATGCAGTAATGACCCCTGTCAGGGGCACATTGCTGCAGGGGAAGGTCACCGGTTGGATTTGTTCATTGTGATCCCTGTGCATTTTAGGAAATAAGAAGTGTAAATGAATGAAAACTGATAATGCCTCTTAGAAGCAGGAATGGAGAACCTTGAAGCAAAAACTGTGCTTCAGTGAGGTGTCACACATTATATATTTGTTTAATAATGCCTCTAGGTTATTGCCTCCTACTGTGGTTAGCTATCAGCGTTACTGCTGCCAAACTGTGCCATCAAACACTTTGCTTGGCACTGGATCCAATGCCCAGGGAGAGGCTCAGTTCCACTCTTGCTCTCTTTCCAGTGAGGACTAACCTGATGAGATGCTTTCTTTTTTGCCCAGTGCTTTGTACCCTAGAGACACAGGAAAGCCCTGCTCCTGAAGGCTGTTCGTAGCCTCTGGGGTAACTCGGATCTTCCACAACTTCTCTGGACAAATATGAGTTAGTAATTTTTGCCCATCAGTAATTTATTTTTTCCTGCTTAACCAAACTTTATTTTTCCTCATCAGTATAAAGATTTGCAAACTGTGAAATACATTTAATTTATCTCGCATGCCTGTAACTATGTAGGCTAGTGATCTGTTGTCAGGTTTCTGTCCCCATCCATCAAAATTCCAAGAAAATGGGTATTTTTCAGCTAAGGCTGAACATTTTTTTGGTCTGAGCACGAAATAAGCTGTACGCAGGACTGGAGAAACAAAAGCTTCCAATACCTTGCCCAAATGTTCAGGATCCTGATCAATTAGCTATCTGTTTATGTAGTTGGCTCACGCTGTGCCATGGAATTTGGTACATTGGTTGGAACAAGCTCTCTGTTCACAAGGCTCTGGGTTTCTTTTTTGTTGTCAGTATAATTACAGAAACAAGACTTTATTGCTCACAGATTACACTAACAAAACTGATTTGCTCTCTGCTGTTCTCTCGATTTGTCCAGAATTTGCTTTGCAATAAGAAATAATGCCACAAGAGCTCGTTTGGATTGCTGTCAGGTGCTGGGATTTAAATTGCATAGAGAAAGAGGCAGCACTGCAGTGAGTGCTACGTCTCTACTGCTATTAGGGAAAAGAAACCAACTGATCTTCATGAAAAAAGACTAGCCAGGCACCACCATAGCTCAATACGGTACGCTCTCACTTTCCCTTCCCCATAAATTCTAGCATATTATTTTGCAAACTGCAGACATCAGCCTAAAAATGGGTCAGCTCACACCTTGTCAGCTCAGGTCTCCCACAGCCGGAGATTATTGCTTTGGCATGGCATGCCCGTGAGATTCTGGAGACTGTAGTGCTGTGAGTTTCATTTAACTGCGACGGCACCAGGTCCTTGATCTATCTTTACAAAGAAAAGTTATGAATATATATATATATAAACATATATAGTATTGTTTAAGAGTTTCTTTCCCTGTCTTTAAGCCCATATCCACACATAAGTTTAACTAAAAAAGACCTAAATAAAGCCCCCCAGACCGTCTGAATGGCAGCCAGACTGAGACTGTCTCTTGTCCTGAGATGACAGGAGTTGCCGTGTAGGAGCTCATTAATATTTAAATTTTAATTCAGGTCTGTAGCAGAGCTGCCCCATATTTTTCATTCAGTCGTTTCCACTGAAGTTCCCCAGCTGCAGCTGTCTGATAGGAGAGGAAGATTTATTATGCTTGCAAGTCAACGTACCTTTTCAACAAGTTGTGCCCTGGGTATTAGGGTTAAAGTATTCTGCAAGAAAATCAAACCAGTTTGGTAGATTGTCCAACATTAGGAATTTGGGGGAGTTTCTGTTGCAAGTACAGGTGATACATTTCATGCTCTCACCTCTAAGGCCTGGCTGTGGGAAGAGTTTATTGTGCTTCATTTATAACGTACTCTCATTGTATAGGATGTCAGTCCCTCTCACCAATTCCAGAAAGTGATAGTTCAGCTTGACACAAACCCAGACCAATAGGTTGGTGGAAGCAACTTTCCATGCTGCTGCTTGAACTACCTCTTTCTGGACAGAGGCCAGGCCACTTCTGCCTCTTGCCATCAGCCCAGTTCCTTTCACTGTCTCAGGGTCTCTAATTTTTGCATTTACTGATCACAACCAGAACTGCTGACACTTAACGCTTATGTAAAATGTTGCTTAAGATCTTCCTTTTCATTGCTTCTGTCTTTAAACCAGAGAAATGATGGTTTTTCTGTAGTGCACTGCTGAATATACCATTTCTTAACGTATGTGTGAAGGGTATTCTCTGCTCTGTCTTCTAAATCTGACCCATTCTGTTTTCATCTTGATAGACTCGCAGGGGATCATCGAAGATGTCGTCTTACTGGGAGCTCCAGTGGAAGGTGAAGCCAAGTACTGGAAAGCTCTCACAAAGGTGGTGTCGGGCAGGATCATAAATGGTTACTGCAGGTCAGTACGTGTGCAGTCCCCTGCTTCCTTATGCTAGTGTCACTTCGAAATGATTTTGTGCATTTATCCCTTGTAAACATTCTCTAAGTGAGTATTTGTTCAGCTGGTGAATGCATTGATTCAGTAATGCCAGAGACAACAGTGCCAGTCTCTTCTGTTGCCCCCTTAAATCTCACCTTTATCTAAGAGTCTACAAATGCAGCCTGTAAGCTCACTGACAGTTAGAAATAAAGAAAGTGAATTGAAATCTGTTAAAGCTTTGAGATGCAATTCGTTAGGTGGTGCTCGTGGAGAACGAGATGTGAAAATTGCCATGCAAGGGAAGGAGCTCAAGCAAACTGAAGAGTTTTTCTATCTAGACTCAGTTTCTGGTCAAGACAGTCAACTTGTACCTATTCTAGGTACAACTAGAATAGCCATTGCAAATTTACTACAGGTGTGAAAGAATAGGAAGGTTACCTTGAAACTAAAAGTCAACCTTTTAAAACTGTGCAGACAACT
Organism: Heteronetta atricapilla; assembly: GCA_011075105.1. Taxonomy (NCBI): domain Eukaryota; kingdom Metazoa; phylum Chordata; class Aves; order Anseriformes; family Anatidae; genus Heteronetta; species Heteronetta atricapilla. The sequence goes on from CM021751.1 coordinate 6,407,333, forward strand.
GCTCTGCAGAGCTGTGAGAGCTGCTGGCTGAGAAGAGGGAATTTCAGAGGCCAGAAGCAGCTGAAGCAATCGCACAAAAGCTATTAGTGACAGTACCAAATCTAATGGCTGTACTGGAAGATAATTGTGACAAGGACATTGCTTACCAGCACAATTAGAAGAGGGAAATGAAAAGGAAGGAATGGAACAGGGAAGACCAAGAGCATGGGAAAGTAAATTGAGAAATAACCAGGCAAGAAGATTAGCAAAGAATGTGTAACTGTGAGTAAAGACAGCTTACAGAGCCACAAACCCAGAGATCAAGGACAGCTGCAAATGCTGTTGGTACTTTCCATACACGTCTTACACGTGTATAAGGTGAGAAATTACTGTCATACTGTGCATCTGAAATAGTGCATTGATTTACAAGAAAGAATGAAATAAAAGGATTTAAAAGCATTCAAAATAACAAAAAAATCATTAATCCCATCTGAAATAATGAAACATCTGAATAATGTTGCTGAAACATCTGAATAATGTCGCTTTTGTCTTTCTTGAATCACAGGAGTTTTTATGGGTGCCGGGTGTGCACACCAGTTACAGTCTTTCTTCATGTGCCACAGGGAAAAAGCAATTGCTGCCTCCTGTCTGGTAGTTGCTGGGATTTAGGAATACTTCTGTGTTCCTCCAAGAAACCATAAATGATAGCAACTGTTGCATATAACTGAATTCACCCTGGGGAATATTGCTCCTCCGTGTGTTTCACAAGTATCAATTTCAGTGCAAAAAGCTCCACCTCTCTGTTTTCTAAAATACAAAAGAAATCATCTTGTTACAGTTTCAAAGCCTGCACCTGCTGTTGGAATAAGACAGCGTGTGTATTTGTACCTCTGCATGTGCAGCGGTTTGGTTAGTCTCTTTGCTTTGGCTAGCCCCTGGCTTGAATGCTGAATGAGAAAAAAGCTTCAGAAAACACAGCTTGATGCTCACAAATAGGAAAAAAAAAAAAAAAAAGCAGGTGAGGAGACTGCCAGGAAAAATTCCCCCATAGTTCTCTGCTTTGCTCTCAACTGCTGAATTTGAAAGTTCCTCAGCATGAAGGGCAGCTAGAGGAGGTAACTGAGAGAGTTTGTGTGAGGATGTTAGGTACGGGAGATGGATTCTACAAACCTTTCTTGGTGAAGCTCCACCTCCACCTCATTCTCCCATCTCTTGCTTATATAAGTTTTGTCCTCGTTCTGTCACTTCAGGAGTAACTGTATTTAGGTCAGATGAATTACATGGAATAATCCTCCTGCAAGATCAGATTTGGGCACAATTTGTTGAGCTTGAGTCCACTGTAGTTCATCTCCTTCAGCTTTGAAGTCTGGAAGTACCTGGGGAGTGAAAGGCAGCTGTCAGGGCTGTCCCACTCGATTTCACAGCAGGATTACAAATTCCTAGGGGAAAACCTTAACTAAATTTGTAGTTAAGACTCAGCGAGCTGGAGGCCGTGCCTCAGTAGCAGTGGGGTAATGGATCAAAAAGTGACTGTGATGCAGTGTGGATGCGTCGCAGGGATTTTGCAGAGCTCTGTGCAAAACTGACCCACCATTTGTAGCGCAGACCATTTTGGAGTGAACAAGAGCAGCCAGAAACAGTCTCTTGTGCGGGTGCGTTTCATCTGCTGCCATCACAGAGGACGCATTGCCACTCGCATCCAGCTTAAATCTGCTCTGCAGACTGTAGAGCTATTTAAGTGTCTAGGTTTTAGGCTGTTCTGCACAGGAGAACAGATTATGGATTTCCAAGGGATGCATCACCTTCTCTTGTTACGCTGGAGCCTGCCTGTAACGGTCCCAATGATTTATGGCATTACTTTACAGTGGGCACAGACTCCTCCTAGTTCTGGCATTGAAACTGTGTATTTGTCCAGTACCTATAAATCAGGAGCACTCCGAGGGGCTTTGTTGTTGACATTTCTGTCAGCAGTATTGGCATTGTAGACCTCATCAAGTTCACAGCTCTCTACGGGCTAGAGAACTTCTACCTATTAAAAAGATTAAACTTGTGAACGTATCGCAGTCTCCAGGCCGATGCAGAAATAAATAGAAGGGTCAGATTCTTAAACCCACCGAATGCAATGAAACTACCCCCATGGATCAGGATTAAACTGAGACTTACATTGTTATGTCCCGGGAATCTGTGTTCTCCCCTCTGTCCTCCCCATGCTCTGAGGGAGCACGAGTTGTGTCGGGTTTAGCACCAGCATTTATTCATGCTCTTCTTTTGCTCCTCTCCTAGGGGGGACTGGCTGCTGAGCTTTGTGTACAGAACCTCCTCCGTCCAGCTCAATGTCGCCGGCCTCCAGCCAGTCGACTTAGACGACAGGAGGATGGTAAACATGGACCTCTCGTCTGTAGTAAGTAGAACACGGTTTAGTTTCAGTTTTTCCATCTGTCCTTTGCTTGCAGCACTGTCACCAGCTAGAATTTGCCTTTGTTGTTGGATTTTCTCCCTCTCTCTCTTTTTTTGGGTTTTGTTTTGTTCTGAGATATTTCATAGTGGAGATGGAAAAGATCATTATTCTCCGAAAAAGGCCTTGCTGTCTTGAGTTGGCAGGTAGGTAGGATCGGCAGCTGGGAAACGTGTAACTCAAACACATGACCGCAGAGCAGGTGAAACCTGCAGTCTTATCTGGGCGGCGCCTTCGGTGCCGTTGGAGTTCATGCGGGGGCAGGTTCATAGCCCTCGTACCTTGGTCCCCCGGGCCACATTGACACTGTGGTGCAGGAACCTGCCTGTAGGCACAGGGCTCTGCGGTATCAGTGGCTGCTTTGCTAGGTTGTGGGGCCGCTGGGTTTTGGAGTGTAGGTTTTCAGGAAGCAGGAAGCGTTTTACCTGTTTCACCTGTGTGCGTGGTAGACACTTAGCTTCCTCAAAGCTATCTGGTGTCATTAATGATTAGCAGTATTCAACTCGATTATCTTAAGCAAACTAGTGAGCTCAGTGCCTCATCATTACTCATGAGTGAGCTCTTAGAGAGCAAATCCTGCAGAACCTGGCTTCTGTATTCATATTCACAAAAAAATTGGATGTGCAATCTTGTTTTTCCATATCTTAATGATTCCGTTTATTTTTCACTCTCTGCAAACTGGCCTGGAAGACTCTCAGCAGAAAGCTTTGGGTACTTCCATGGCCATTCTTCCTGCTGTGACCCTCCCTGAACGTCCCCACAGCCTGGTAGGACTGTCGATGTTGCTCTGGAGCCAAAGGCACTTTGAAATGCTTTCAGATTTGTTGGAGCACCAGCCTGCTGAGCCTATAAATACCCAACTGTTACCAGCTCATTTCATTCATTATAACTGAGCTCTGCACAGCCCTTGCCAGAAAACACGAGGCTTAATGCCGTACCGATATAATACAGACTTCACAGACCAAAATATAGACTCCCCAAAAGGAAGTGATGTAGTAGAGGGTTTTTAAATATGGTCCAGCACCGTAGCTGTTCCTGTATCTTTGCATTTTGCTGGGTTTTCGTGGTTAGCATTGCCACCGGCTCCCACAATCATCTTTTCGCTGTCCCTGGAGTTGTCATGGCTTGCAAGCAGTGACATCTGTTGATGGCATTAAAAGAAAAATGGCAGAAGAATTGAAATGGCAGAAGGGTGACATTCCCTGTTAGGTTAGTCCACGTTACCGTCCTCTCTCTGAGTTCTCTTCAGAGACCCTCTTGCTGTTGACATCCTGCTTCCTGAACTTCAAAGCCCCCTGAAGTCCTGCAGATCTGACCCTGCCTGGCTCGTAGCAGCCTCTCTATTTTTTCCCCAGAGGAGCAGTATTTACATCTCAGCTAAAGGAATAATGGTTGCAGAGCTGCTGTCTACTTTCCTTCTGCTGTTGTGCATCTGTGTTCGTGCTGCATGATGCCAACAGACTGCTCTCATTTCAGAAAGAGCTGACACTTCCACTTGCTTAATCTTACTGCAAAGCGCCGGGACAAGAAAAAAGCAACCCCTGCAGCGGGGGGAACACCTATATTAAGTGGTTGTCATTCTCTTGTTCCATTTCCCAGAGCATGGAGCTTTATGAAAAGAAATGTGCGTTCTAATGAACATTTTAAAATAAAAAGGGAGAGCAAGAAGGGGGAAGGGAATATTCAGGGGCACTACGTAAAAAGTGGCAAGAAAGCAAAAATGGATTTTACTGCAAATACAACGCAGCAGCATGATAGAAATACAGACAGATATTTTTGATAAAACAGTTGCTGAAGAACATGAGGCCCTTTACTGAAAAAAACTCTTTTCTGGTAAAGGAGACAAAACAGTAATTCAGACCAATATCCATCAAACCCAGTATCCTGCCTGTCAGAGAACATCCCACTGCCTTTCCTACAAAATACAGATAATGGGAGGGGGATGATCATATATGCAATATGACATATATACTGATTTTCACTTGTAGATTAGATATCTGCCTTGCAGCAGACTTGTCATTCTGGTGCATGTTTCCGAGAAATGGACTGTCATGTCTCAAGCACAGGGTATTAAAAGGCCTCTCTAGGGTTAAACTTCCCAGTAAAGCCTGGTTTTGGCTTTTCCTAAATCCCAGAAAAAAAAACATTTGGAGTTTCCTTGAGTTTAGATGGCTTATTTGGAAAGTTTTGGAACCCCAAATGTGCATCTGATTCCGTAAAAGGGTCCTGAAGTGATGCAGGGACTCAGGTGCTCGGTGTTGCTTGAAAAGCATCACCTGGTGAGTGCCTGCTGCTGGGGGGTATCTCAGCGGAACCCATTGCTTTTTGCTTTTCCATGTCCCTTTGTGAGTTTCTCATCGAGCTTTGGCTTGTTGAAGGGATTGCAGTAGGGATCTCTGCTGCATCCTGACATCACCCGAAAAGTGCAGCTGATTGTCAGCGTCAGTGGAAATTCAGCATCTGAAAAACCAGGGTTGCTTTTCAATTAAGCTCTCGCTGCTTTTGAAGAACAATCATGATGAGAATTAATTGCCGGCTTTTCAACACAATGTGCAGGCACTGGGATGAGCTTCTCTGTCATTCCTTCACTTCTGTTTCTGTCACCAGCCCTCGCAGACAGCCTTGGGACCTTACAGAGGACCTGGGTGCGCCTGCAAAGAGGAGGTGCACAGCCACTCACCTGCTGGGACCTCCAGCAAGGACATCTGTGGGGATGGAGCCTTTCAGGTCCCACTGAAACTCAGCCAGGGATAAGGAATAACAAGCAGTGCTAGGAATATAAAGCACAGGTGATGCAAAAGTGCTGAGTGTGAAAGTATTATACAGCAGCTTCAGTATTTTAGACATTTTACAGTCCATCCGTGGTGAAAAATGGACAGGACCCAAAGGGCTCGGTTCTCTTTTCTGCCTCAGAGCCTTCGAATGAGCAGTGGGCTGAGACCTCAGTATAAACAGGAGTTCACTTCCAAGGCATTTATTGCACATCTCTCTTGATTCGTATGTTTTTTATCTGACTGTCAGTAAAAAAAACAGAGAGAAAAATGTCCTCCCACTCAGCAAATGCAGTTATGAAAGCCTTCCTGGTGGTTACAATGGGACTGATTTATTCAGTAGATTTATTTGACAGCACCTGTTACAAAGACCACGGAAGTAATTGAGCTGTAGTGTATTAGATTGCTGTTTGTTCAAGTGGGATGTTGATGACATTTTGCATTAACATTTGAATATTGCAGGAATGCTCAGAGTCATCGCTTCAGGCGGAGCATTCTCACAGAGGCTCAGGAGTCAAGAACGGGTGCTTATATTTCTCTGGGCAGTTTCACTGCAGCAGGAACTAGGGATGAACCTGCAAGCTTGGGGAAAATAGGAATGCAGGGCTGGAAAATCTGGTCGAGAGCATGGTGGCAGCTCAGTTCTCCTGTTTGTAATTTCCATCAACACGTTGTCTGGATGGCAGCTGCCTACCTGATGCTGGTGCTCATAAATTCCTACAAAGGCAACACAGAAACACCACCTGCGAGTAAACCCCTTTGGAAACACATGGCAAGCCAGCTCTGGGTTCTCTACGACTCACAGACTGAAGACACGAGTACTTTTAATCTCTTGAGCAGTTGCTGTAATGGTGCACAGCAGCAAAACATGCTGCTGTATTTCACGGCCGTGTTTTCCTGAAGCATCTCAGCACAGTGGAAGGAGAAGAGCAGAGCTTATTTTTAGAGTAATCAGGATCATACACACCCAGCACACTTTTGCTTCTTCCCTGTGAGCTACCTCAAAAGCTTTCTGCCTGTTCTTTTCTTTGCTGCTGTAACTCAACACTGGAGTAGCTCTCTTTATGACAGTGATTAAAAAAACCTAACAAGGATAACTGATTTCTCTTTCCAAAAGCACTCTCAGAAGAGAAGCTGAATATTCCTGTTATGTGGGAACGCAAACTGACTCCAAACAGTCTGGTTTTCAGCCATCCAGGTACATACGTACCAGAAGCAGATGATACGTCTGAATTTTGTGAAATCCATCTGATTCGGCACATTTGTAATTTAGGCTTTTCCCCCCCAAATACTTGGAACTGTTTTTTTAATTCTAGTGTTCCCAGTATTTGAAACAAAGAATTAATTGTGGTTACAAAATGGGGCTTAATTAAGAACCCTGGGGAGTTCAAAATGCTGCAGGTTGCCTCTGCCTCATTATCCCGTGGCTCCACTTGTTTCAAATGAGCAGCGCCACCTCCCTTGGTGACAGGAATTTACAGGAGCAGAGGAGCAACAGCGAGGAGCAGAATTCAGCAGAATTCAGCATTAGGCAGTGGCTCAAAGGAGGCTGGAGAGTGTTCTCCAACAGCTGCGTGCAGAAAAGCAGGCAAATCCTCTTCAGTGATGAGGGGAACTGACTTCCCCTGACAACAATCCATGGCATCATTTAATGTCAAACTGATGTCTTTGCTGCTAGGCTGTAAGGGGTGTGTTGCTGTATTTTCTGGTGTGCACTGGGAAGGAAAAGCTTCATCCTCTTCATATGTCCCTGCAACCCTGGAGTTGTCGGTGGCTTAGTTTTCTGTGATCCTTCTTGCTGCTGCTCCCATTTGGGAGCTCTGATAACCACGCATTAAATACATATTAAATCAATTTTTCTCTTTGGGGTTCAAGCAGAGCGTGCTGGCAATGTCAATACGTTAGAACGGAGGAAGGAACTGAATAAGCTTTCTCCAAAACAAGTGCAAATGGAACCATTAATAACTTGCAGTTTGTTTTCCCTTTGTGACAGACAAAAGTTGGAAGGCTGGTGTGGCTCCTTGCTTCAGCACAGATGCATTGCTTGGTCTTGATGCACGCCTTGGAAGGCAGGGGATATTTAGCTGCTTCTAAAAGGCAAGCAGAACTGTTTTGTAGCAGTCCATCAGCCTTTATGTCGTAAATCTGGTGCCAAAATTCACACACGCAGTGCCACAAAGCAGCAGCGTGGTGCCATAAGAAGGTAGCCACGCTGCAGATTTAGAGAAGGAATTTTCTCATTTCTTCCATTGTGCCTGGAACGTGTGGCTGTCATTTTGCAGAGGCTTCCCACAATATTTGAGTGGGTGCAGTGTTTGGACTCCGACTACCGTGGACAAAGCTCTCTGTCGGGGACTGCACCCACTGCCTTTAGAAGAGCTTGGTTTACCAAGTGCCACCTTCCAGAAAGATTCAGAAGCTGTTCACACGTACATCTGATGCAATTCAGTGCAGGTAATCTGCTGTGCCACTGGAGTAATCAGCAAAGTTTTCACACTGTTACATCTTTCCTCTTGCATCACTTGCCATCTTTTACAGATCTTTCTCTTACACGTTACACATTAGAGCACCTTGAGTTTGAAAATAGGACTGTTCCCGTAAAGCCAGCTGGCTCCAATCCTGACGGGTTTGCAGTTAACAGGTTTGTAAGGTGCAGACTTTGCCAGCAGCCAGCCCAATCACACAGCCGTTAGGCGAGCAGAACCGGCAGCAGAAGCAGTGGGAGTGTTCCCTAAGTATTGTTAATAGTGTTTGATTCTGCAAGAGTTGCTATACAAAGCACGGGAAGGTGAATTGAGGAGAGAATTTATCTTTATTTCATGCCTTATGTTGGAACAAGAGTGATAATTCGGTATAATTTTTGTGTTCAGTTTGGAGCTTCATTTCTAACCTCTTCAGCTAATGTGGAAAGAAAATTCTGTATCAACAGCCAATTATAAGTGTTAATCAAGGAGAAGACTGACTTGGCTGACACAGTGTGTACGCGAGGTTTTCTGCTGTAGCAGCACAGCTCCAGCAGTGTTGGAGATCTTGCAATTACAGCAGCACGTATAATTGATATTCATAATCTAGCTGAAATACCGTGAAGCTTACCACTGCCCCATTTTGTCCTCATAACCTAGTCCTTATCCCGAAAGCTATTACCACACTGCCAGCCACCATATCATCTCCTCCTTTCACTGCATACACTCATTTCTGTCTTATAATGTCCCTCAGCAAAAGGGGAGTAGAGGCAGATGTGATCCATTGCCCCGGAGTAAGTGTTTGGTGTCAGCACAAGGCTCAGAAATGATGAATCTTCTCGAGCACGGTCGGTGATGGAGGTGAAGAGCAGGAGCTGCAGAAAAGGAGCCATGTAGTGGCTGCTGCTGCAGCCCAGCAGTGAGGAGGACTCATCCCAGCTCGTCGGAACTAGACAGTTCCCTGTTCATTTCCAGTACCTCTGAGTGCGAGTCATGATTTGATTTCCAGGTCTGAGGTTTGTAGGGGATGGTCTCGGTGCTGCGAGCACTTAAGTAGGGAAGAAGAGGACCTGGGGATGCCACTCGGAGAATGCTTAAGTCTGCTCTGCATCCCAGGGCTCAGCTGGTAAAAACTTATCTTGTTTCATGGAGTTGAGCTGAAAATCTGTTTTGAAAGCTGCAAACACGGTAACGTTTTGGCTGCCAGATCTTGTGTATTCTCGGAGCAAGGAGGGGAGAGGATGTCAGTGTTCCAGAGGAGGAGTCTTCCCCAGCTGCAGGCAGATGCTGTTTTATCACTGGATTATGGAGACTGAATCTCATCTCAGGGTCTTCATTTGCAGAAGCTGGACTCTTCTCAACGTTCTTCGTAATCCTGACTTGATGAATACAGCAGATATATTTTGGATCGCTACTGGACTGCTGTAGGTTATAAAGGCAGATATCTGGGTCCCCCAAACACTCCAATTTGATATATCAATCTAGTCTTTATTTTGGGGCATCTTTTTTCCTCTGAGGTCTAAAATATCGTGTTCAAATTATTTCCTTGCTCTAATTATATGCACAGTGTATTCCAGGCCCTTTACCATTCCTTATAGCATCTAATTTAAATAATTTCTACTTGACTTAGCACGGGACTGTGGTGCTGGGCATGGAAATTCCCTTCCAGCCAGGCAGCCTTTAACACACAACAATAATTTGCGCTGCCGAGGAGGTGTTTTTTTCTCTCCCTCCTGTGCCCTGACTTGAAGGACACATTCCAAGAGCTGCATCAGAAGAGTTTATCTTATCATAGAAATCACTCTACAATCAAATGTCTGTTTTGTTTCTTTTTTAACAGTGCACTGTAGACTTTAATTCGGTTTATGAACTTAAAACTCTTGGACTCCCGGTTTTATACGGTGTCCACAAGGACGAATCAGCGGACATTCAAATAGTGCCTCACAGCACCTTCCAGCCAGGACCCTTCACGTGCTTGGTAGCTCTTGATCTAAAGACTGTATCTTAATTGAAATAAGATAATCTTTTACAAGAAAGCTAAGGCACAGGGAGGACATGTGATTTGCCAGAGAGCAGGGAGTTGAAACAAGTCAAGTCATCTCCTACCTGCGAGTCTCTCACCGAGGCAGATCACTTCTGCTTTTACCCTCGGGGCACCCAGAGTCCAGTTTTGTCACTCGGCAATGTCCAAGCACCTAAACATACATCCCCCAGGGATAAACTAATCCAGGAGCAGCGTGCCACAAAGTTAGGGTTTTTCCACAGAGGACTGTGGTGTTCAGACCTCTCTCTTTCAGCTTTTTACAGCTGAAACCAAATCTCACGGCAGTGGTGGCTTTTTGGGTGGCTTTTTCTACCAAGGACGGAATTGAGCTGGGTTCCCCACAGCTTCCCCACTAACCAGACTCCTTGTTTGCTTGTAGGTCAAGGGCCACCTGGACTACATGAAGCAAATGGACACGATCCTGAAAGCTGTGGGTATTAAAACCAAGGAGTGTCGGCTGGAGGAGAAGGGCGGTGCCGGACTTTTCTCCCCTCTAGCCAAGAAATCACAGCAGGAAGCTTGCAGCGAGACTCAGAAAGAGGAAAGCACTGTGCAAGAGGAGGATGGAGCTGGCGGTGGCCACCGGGCCAGGGCACCCACGGCCAGCACCAGCCTGAATTCCGGACACTTGAGCTCTGTGCCTACTGACACGAGCAGAGATGGGGAGCTGGCAGCAGGCACAGACTGAACCTCTAGAGCTGGCGCAGACATCTCTCTCTCTGTCTTTCTCTCCCCCAAATTTCCAGCCCTTCCTCTGCTCCCTGCAGCCCAGCTGCCACATGCATTTTGTCCAGCGCCAGCTGCACAGAGGCATCCCTCGGGCCCCTGCCCTCTGAGACATGTGGATGCCGTGTGCTCAGCACCACGTGGGCTCCCTGTGTGGGCTGCGGGGAGCTGCGGGGCTGCTCTGGCTGGACGAGAGGGGAAGCAGAACCGTCAGCGAGCCCACACATTACCTGGCCTGCGTGGAGGCGAATTGGAGCTCTTTGTGATGGGCAAGGATGTTCAGCCAGCACGAAAAGCGCTCTGAAAGCACTGCCCATTGCTTCCTGAAGGAGTATCAGCAGAGCTGGCAGAACTGCACCTGCACTTTTCAGACCCTTCTGAGGGCCCAGAGAGTGTCACTGGATCAAAGCTTTCGGAGCAGCTGCCCACGACATCTCCCGCAGATGAGAAAGGGCTGATCCCTGCCTGAATCCTTGTTGCTCTTGAGGAAGTGGTGGCTATCCCCTTTTTGCACAAACTGGTTTTATTCTTGAGGGAAGCAGCTCTCCCTGTTAGGGGCTGTACTTCTGGTACATAACTCTGGGGAAAGCAGGTGGCTCTGCGGGTATCTTGAAGCGTATTGTGGAGAGGGGCTCCAAAGTAGATCACTAAAAATGTTTTCACCCAGTGGTTGATTTGGATTTTGGTTTCCAGGTGTGCTGCTGATCGGGCTGCCCAGCTCTGCGTGTCTCAGCGTCCGCGCTTCAGCTCTGCTAACCAGGAAGGCGAAAGGCTGAGGGTACCTGGCTTCCTTCCCCATTCTGCTGCAGGTTTGCTGCCATGGCTTGGGCACTTTCCAATCGACAGGAGCATTTCCCTATCTGCAAGCTGAGGGTGATGAGTATGTGAGGCCTCATTACTTTAGAAACATGCTTTGAGTCCCTAGGTGAAAGACAGCAGGAGAAACAGAGTGGGCTTTTATGATTTATTACTTGGTGAAACTTCATTCCAGGCTTTGCAAGCCAGCAACCCACAGAGGCTTTTGTTTTGTGTCCCACACACATCTCCAGCCTCAAAAGCCCCCTCTAAACATATTTTTAATTGGCTTAAAATAAAACTAATACTTGGCATAGGATAAACATAAATGTTTGATTTCTACCTCCTTCTTTAAAGCAAGTTGGCATCCACTCTCTTCTCCCCCAGTCTCAGACCAGAGGGACGCAGCTTTGTGTCCCCTGCCACGCACAGTTCCAAAACTGTGGGGTTGATCTTCCACCACATCTTCCCTAAAAGGTCTTTTTCTGGCCTATTTTGCTGCTCAGCCCGAGAAAATGCAACCTAGCGGGAATATGGCAAGAGGGTAAACCCCCTTCTGAGAACACCTTTGTTTTTTTCTAGGTTAAAACAAGTGCCGTTGTGTATAAATACTTTCCCACCTCCAGATTTGGAAGGCCTCATTGACTCACGAGAGGGGCAACAGTGCAATTGCAGCTTCTGATTTTGGTTCGTGGAGTCCTCCCTCTCCCTGCTGCAGCAGCTGGTTTTCTACCAACCTCTCCTCTCTTTCCCAAGCTTTCCACAATCCTTACCTTCAGGTTTCTCGGGCAGCTGCTTCAGGGTGCGGCACGGCGGCAGCGTGACCTGGCAGTGCTTTGGGTACGGTGCCTGGCTCTTCCTTTTCCCCAGTCCTACCAGCGAGGAGGGCTCAGAGCTTCCAGATTCCGACACACGATGGGCACGTTGCTGGGCTGGGGCTGTTGGAGGCAAGTCCTGGGATCCCCCAGGGACCTGCCCATCGCGGTCAGCTCTTTCGGTGTTGGCTGTAGGAAAGGGACACGATTCCTCTACCGGATCAGATGATTTGTCCGCATGCAAACGCCGTACTACAAAGAACTAGTTCGATGAGAACGGTATTGCTGCTTTTAAAAATGTGGCTTGAAGAAGTTTTTGAGAACACCAAATGCAGCTGAATTTGTCATTGAGTGAAATCCTGAACAACTTCTGCTCGTGGAGAAAATGTGTCTGCGAACAGCTTTGTTACAGAGTGCTCCTGAGTGCTGGCAGCATGCTCTTTTTGTTCGTCTCCTGAAGCCCGTGTCTGCTGAATTGGTTACCTGAGGGACCGGGGAATCCATCGCGTCTTCTTCTACTCTGGTTTAACTGGAGTTACAGCCCACGTATGTTTTTGTATAGAACTATTTGTGGACAGATGTACACAGTTCATCTTCATGCTTGGTACCAAAACCAAGCTAAATATCTGGCCACAGATAAAGGGAGAAAACTTATTAACCAGTTTGATGCTTGAACCTGTGATGAATCCTCCATCTGTCGTGGTCATTTGTCGATGACCACGGGGCCAGCCATCGGTTGCAAGCGGGTTTGTAGCAAATAAATGTCAAGTCAGTCATTGAAGCACTTGTTGTTCAGTTCTGGAACATACGTGGGCAACGTGGAAAGAAAACTAATGAGCCTTTGGCTGGCATGCAGCTTCCCCCTGCATTGTGTTCGTTTGTCTGTGTGATTGTGGGCTTCAGGAGCACAGCCAAAATCAGGAGCTCTGAAGCAAGGCTGGTAGGGCTGGTAGGAGTTCAGGGAGGGCACAGCAATGAATTATCAACCCGACTCTGCACCTGAAAGGCACTTGAGGAAGAATTAGCTGCAAGCATTCATTGCTGCTTTTTTGAAGTGCCCGCTGGCCATACTGCTCACTGTGCTCCCTGCTATGGCTAGGGGGAGGGTTGGGGGGGTGGCATTATCGTTTGAAGGTCGATATTCTGATGTGAAGAACAGAAATCTCTGTTTTCTAATTGCATCATCTTAAAACTCATGGATTGTGAAGAGCAAAGTACGGCGGTCAGGCCAAAAATAGGAAGCTGTAGGATGAAAGCTAAAGGGAAGCTGATTTCCTTACTTACTACTGTCAGGATATCCAGAGAGCCACAAACAAGTCGAACACCCACACCCTTGTGGAATATCCAAAAGGCAGTGCTGAACATTTTGCATCAGATTTAATCCCCCGTAGCGCAGGCTGTTCATGATTAAACAGGATGGTTTCAGCGTGCTGCAGCTCACTGCTTTCACAGGAAACTCTGACAGATACAGTCCAAATCGGGCGAGAAAATTAAACTCCAAGCAGACGCGGTGTTCTGTGGACTGAAGCGGCCCCAAACCTGTTGCCTGTGAGTCACAGGATGCGTTTCCTCTTCTGTTGGTGCACCTAGTGCATGAGTTAGAGGAGATGTACTGAGCTGTGTGAGTGCAAGCTGAAAAACCTGCCTCTGGTTGAAGTGCAGGGAGACAACACTGAGGCTGGCAAAAAGGTGCGAGGTTCGGATCAACGGGTTGTGAAACGGCCGTGAGAAGCAGCTCGTGGAGAAGGGTGAGGAATTGGTGAGTAGACAAGGGACGGAAAGAGAGAGAAACAAAGCAGATTGATTCAGCAGTAAAACATGGCTTTGCACTCTTTAAACCTACCCGCAGAAGTGGTCAGCAACAGCCCCAGGGAGATGCAAGTTTCCCTTGAAGAGGGTATCGAGGAGCTCAGGGCAGGGAAACACCTTGCGGTTGTCCTCCCAGAGGGTTTGCATCATGCCGGGGCAATCCGACTTGGCACACCAGGCTCCGAAACTGCGCCTCGTCCACCTGCAGCCCCACAGAAGGCCTCTCAAGCCACCGGGGTGCCGAGCTGCCGGTGCTGCAGCTCCTCTTCGTGGGGCTCCGTGTCAAAAATATTGACCAAGCGGACGCCGGGGGCCAGGAGAGCCTGGGCAGCATCAGCAACCGGCGGCGGCAGGCTGTGTTCATCCACTGGTGCCCCAGAATCGACGGAGTCGGTGTCAGCCTGCAAGGTGAGGACGTTCTTGAGGGACGTGGCCACGCGGGGCCCGCTGTTGGAGTTCCTCATGGAGAGGGAGATGGCGCTGGGCCGGGGCTCCGCCGAGCGCCGGCAGCAGGGCAGGTACTTGCCCATGGCTCTCTTGAAGTCCCTCATGAAGAGCGGGTAGATGATGGGGTTGACGGTGCTGTTGCAGTACCCCAGCCAGGTGAGCACGTCGAAGAAGCCGGCCGGGACGCACTCACACACTGCCTGGCGGGGAGACAAGGCAAGGATTAGCGGCGTCTCCCGGACCCTGAGCATTTTTCCCAAGTACACCAACATTTTTCCTTGCTTTTGAAGGGTTTTTCTCCCTGAGGACGCTGCGGCTTTCCGGTGAGACCTGCAGGCATCCGAGCCTTGAGCCCAGCTGTGAAATGCTTTTGAAAAACAGCCCTTCCTGGTTAACAAACCAACAAAATGCCTGCTTACCTGTGTCATGTTGGCGACGAAGAAGGGGAGCCAGGCCACGAAGAACATGCCCAAGAGGATGCCCAGCGTCAGGCTGGCCTTCAGCGCCTTCTTGCTGTGCTTGCTGGCGAACCTCCTGCTCTCGCTGCCGGCCGGGGGCTGGCTGGGGGCACGGGGAACCTGCAGCGGGACACGGGCGGTGAGTGACTGCTTCGCCCCAGGCTGGAGCTGCTGGCACTGGCACCAGCCTCCTGCCCAAGGGAAGTGGCATTTGGTGCTGCAAAAACCTGAAAAATAATTAAAAAAAGGGCTATTATATTACTTCCTTTGTCACGGGGGCAGGAGGATGGCCCACGCCACAGTCCTTGAAGCATAAAGCGGGAAGAGGAAGCAATAGAAGCCCTCAACATTGAGAGGTTTTTATTTTTTCCCTATAAAATAGGGACTTTATCATGGAGATGCTTCTTGTACAGAAAAATCCAACTCAGGCAGTGTTATGGTGAGGATAAAGCACGCCCTGAAGAGGCATCTCTAGCTGCTGATTAGAGCAGCAAACTAATTATATTTTAAAAGCAGGAAGTCAGACGTTTCAGCTGACAAACACAAGAATTGACCCATTCATTTTCCCATTCTTGCCATCTAACATTATTATCTCAGCTCCGTGCCGTACTTAGCTGAGGCCCTATTGCTACTCCGATTCCTGCCCAAAAAGAGAACCAAAAATCCAGAGTAAAACACTTGAAGGCTGCCAAAGCCCAAAGCAGTTTTGGGTTGTGGAGTCCAAAAACCTGGCATCCGGGGGGAAAAAACAAACATTTTAATGATACTGGCTGCTTGTCCTTTGATTCTCATTTTCCTTTTCAAAGTCTAGTACATCTCATCATGTGCACGGGGGCTGGCTGGGTCAGAGTTCTGGCTCCTTTCTTAAAAGAGAGAGAACAAACCAAATCAGGGTATTTAAAGGCAATTAACTTTGTCTTTTCCCTGTGGGATATGAGGTCAGTAAACCTAGTACAAGGAATTAAAGCTGTTAGATTTGGTAGCAATTACCTTCTCCTGGAGAAATACAAACAACCCCAAGTGCAGCCACGTTTTGATTATAAAAACACACAGCCTGGTTCAACCAGGAGTCTCGGGTAAGGAGGTACTTCGCCGTTCCTGTTACAGGCCAGGTAACACAAATAGAAGCTGGGTGCTCAAAATAAGGTGCCCTTCAGAATTCTGTAATTGCTTTCGCTTAAACTTCTCCCCCAAATGTCTCACACTCACCACGGCGAAGAGTTACAAGCCCGAATTCAGATAAGATTAAAACCCTCTGGGATGATGCTAGTGAAGACAGAGACAAAACTGCTTTTATTTTGCACCACGGAACATTTTTGCTTTTATCTTAATTTATTTCTCTGCTCATACTCCTGCTGCTCCTGTCCTCCTGAGCTGCTTAAAAGCTCACCGTTGCTGGGATGAGACATCGGCACCTCCAAGGACACCGCAGAGCTGCTCCCATCCCACAGTGGAGGTGGATGTTTCCCTCCAGTTGTCAAATCCCCTCCCTGGCTCCAGCCCTGAGGCCATCCATGTCCCTGTGCTGAGAATTCAGGGGCTAATTCCTCCCGGTAAGCTTTGGAAGGTGCCTGGCTGTGCTTTCTGCACCACCTGTGCCTGCTGGGTTAATACCCATTTATTTACTTTCTTTTCGGCACCTGCCTGTGTGAAGTTTTGCTTGCACAAGTGCCCTGAGCATGTGGCTCGAACGTGCTAACCCCATCCCCACGTGCATCTCGGGGCCGAGACGTGGCGGTGACACAAGGGGACAGGGCACCGGGCTGGGCTGGGGGCTGGCAGAGCCCCCACGTACCCAGACTCAAGCTGCAAGGAGCCTCCTGGCAGTGTTGGGGGTAATTGCTCCTTCTGGGGGACCCCACAGCAAGGCTGGGGTGGAGGAAAGCAGAGCAAAGCCCTCAGCCTTAGCCCCGGCACACATCTGGGGGGTTGCGGGATGGGTAAGAGGAGCTTCCAGGCTGCGTTTGGGAAGCCCAGGTCGCACAAAGTGTTTGCCTGCCCTGCCTGCTGTCCTCCTGGAGGGGACACAGGGACTGTTTTGCTCCCTTACCTGTGCCGTGACCTCGTCGGTGGTGGCGGTGGCCACGTTGGAGGTGAGGGAAGCCACCTGCACTGCCTGCTTGCGGGCTGCCAGGAGGATGCGGCAGTAGGTGAAGGAGATGGCAGCGGAGGGCAGGAAGAAAGTCAGGCAGGAGGCCACCAGGGCGTAGGGCAAGCTGACCACTAGCCGGCACTGCTCCTCATCCCCCTGCGAGGTGATATTCGGGGACCGGACCTCAAACTCCAGCTTGTGCCAGCCCATCTTGATAGGCAGGAAGGAGGCCAGCGCGGCCAAGGTCCAGGCGGCCAGGATGAGCCAGAGGGCCCTGCAGGAGGTCATCCGCAGCTTGTATTTGAGGGGGGAGATGATGAGCAGGTAGCGGTCCAAGCTGATGATGCAGAGGTTGAGGATGGAGGCGCTGCAGCACATGACGTCGAAGGCGTACCAGAGCGAGCAGAAGTCACCCCGCAGCACCCAGCGCCCGTAGAGCTGGTTGAGCATGGCTGGGGGCATGACCACCAGCCCCACCATCAGGTCGGACATGAAGAGGGACACCAAGAAGTAGTTGGAGGTGTTGCGGAGGGAGCGCTGGCTGACGATGAGGAGGATGAGGAGGGAGTTCCCCGCCGTGGTCAGCAGGATGATGAAGCAAAGGAAGGCAGCCAGCCAGCTGCTGCCCACCAGCAGCGAGCGCTCCCCCAGCACGCTGGCGTTGGGGGACCCCAAATCACCCTCCATGAGGAGCCGGGCAGCAGGGCTGGCTCTGCAGCCCTGGGGACTTCCTCCAGCTGTCACCTGCGCTAGGTGATCATTGCTGGAGCCAGCCCCAGGGCAAGAAGTGCCACCTCTCTCTCTGCCCTCCTTTCGGCTCTCCTCCTCTCCCTCTCTTCCCCCACTCCCTCTTTTCACCGGTAATCAGGGCAGAGAGACGTTCCCAGGAGCCGACCAGCAGCAGCAAGGTTCCCCTCCCCGTTACTCACAGCCAGGCGTTTCCTCATCCCTGCAAATCCCCCTGCGCTGGGAGGTCCCCGGGCAGCACTGCTGGATGCTGGGGATGCTCTGGGCATCGGGAGTGCCGGGGATGCTCCGGATGCCGGGATGCTGGAGATGCGTAGGGTGCTCTGGGTGTCAGGACGCTCTGTGATGCTCCGGACCAGGGAATAAGGAGGACCACGGGATGCTCTGGATGCTTTGGACCCCCGACGCTCAGCTCTTGCCTCCCAGCTGTGCTTGCCCACCCGCGGAGCTCTGTCCCCTGGGGCAGCGGGGCCCCGCTGAGCTCCTCCGTACCCAAGCTCTGCTGCAGCAAGAGGCAGCGAGGAGAGGCAGAGCAGCCCTGAGGCGGGTATGGGGATGCTCCCAGCCAAGATCGCCCATGGAGAGGAAGATGCCACACGCAGGAGTGTGGGAAGCCGCCCAGAGCTGTCCGTCCCCCGGCAGAGGTGCATCCGGTGCGCAGGGGTGTGTGTGTGCAGGTGCCAGCCAGACTTTTACCTGCTGCTGTGGTATGCACAGAGAAGGATGCAGAAATGCTGATTCGGAGGAGGTGGGACTGGAGGGGAGAGGAGGAGATGAAATTGAAACGAAACGAAACGAAATGAAACAAAATCCTAACAGAAACAGGGATCTGGTCTAAACTCCAGGAAGTGGCAGCCGGAGTTTCCCTCTCTGCCAGCACCGTGCTCTGCCTCCCCTTGGCCGCTGCTTCTGCTAACGTGGGAGCCCCCCACGCTCTCTTTGCAGGTCGACAGCAATCTGCAGCTAAGCCCAGCAGGCAACGCCGAGCAGGAGATTCCATCCCCTGTGTCGGCTGATAAGAGCTGAATTTTGCATAGCAGATAAAGAGCAACAAAACCTGCATTTGGTAGCTCACAGTTGCCCTCTCAGAAAGCAGCCAGAGGCATGCAAGGGACTTGCTGGCCAGTTTTCTAGCCACCAGCAGCTAGGGAGGGCTGCCAAGGGAAAAAAGGGCTGCACCCTCGCTCAGACAGCCAGGGGTCTTGCCCCTCCATTCCGGGCTTTTTTGGGCTTAGTCTTTGCAGGAGTAACCCCGGGTGAACCCAGAGCAGCTTGCCCTTTGGCAGGAGGGAGGCAAAAAGTCAGAGAACACAGCATGACCTGCTGGCTTCTCCGTCCCTTCTCGTTCAGAAGACACGCAGGGAAGGAACAGAAATTTGTCTCTTTACCAAGATCTCATTTTCCAATCCCCCTTCCAACAACTTTGTCTTGCTTTTCCTCAGAGATGAATGGGTGATTCTGGCCTGGAAACCATCTCTGAGCAAGTGGTAGGGGAGACACAAAGCGGGGTTCACCTCTTTGTGATTACAGCCCATGCTTAGCCCATGGCTCCCCCAGGTGCCACTCCAAAGTTATAGCTTCTGATAGAGGACTGGAGGCTGCACTGGGAGGCCTCTAGGGCATGCTAGAGGAGACTGGGTGCCACTGGAAGGATTTCAGGGGTAGGTAGAGTGCCCTGTGTGACCCTGGTGGAAGTGTGGAGGATCTAGAGTGGAGCAGAGGGCCACTGGAGGCCTCCAGTGTGCCCAAGAGTGCACTAGAGAGCCCTGTGAGGCCTCCAGAGACCAGTAGATAAGAGGAAGGGTCCCTGGGAATCACAGGTTTTAGGGACTGGAAGGGACTTTGAAAGATCATCTAGTTCAATCCTTCAAACACTTAGATCAGGTCACACAGGAACATGTCCAGGAGGGTTTTGAATGTGTCCCTCTTGTGCTGGGGAGCCCAGAACTGGGCACAATACTCCACGTGTGGCCTCACCAGGGCTAAGTAAAGAAAGATGAGCCATGACGTTACAATACCACGCTGTAAACTCTGCATGGACGTGATGTTACGTGTCTGCACTGTGACTAGGTCCTTGGCCACGATATTACAATGCCCCACAGTGATTTTGTGCCGGGCCATGAAGGCCCTGTAGTGACACTGTGCTGGGCCATGACATTACAACACCATTCTCGTACTCTCTTCCAGGACACGATGTCCAAAGGCTCTGCTTTGACTCTCCTGCCCCATCATGTTACACAGTCCTGTGAAGCTGTGGCTGCTTCACGAGGCCCTGCTCCAGTCCTTCGCAGATCCGTGGTGATACATCGCCCCGCTGTGGCTGTGTCGGGTCGTGATACGACAAAGCTCTTCTTACTCTTTGGAGGCGTAATGTTAGAGTAAGTACCCCATTGTGACACTTTGCTGGGCCTCCTGTGAGCCTATGTCGGGCACTGATGTTACAAAGCCCCACTGTGTGACCCTACACCTTGTCGTGGTGTCACAGTACCACCCTGTGATGCTGTACGGGGCCGTGATGTTACCAAGCCCCTCTGCGACTGCCACCAAACACCAAACTGTGACTCTGTGCCAGGGTACGAGGTCAGAAAGCCCCTCGTGTGGCACCGTGCTGGTTTGTGATGTTACAACGCTCAATTCTGTGCTGTTCTGGGAGGTCACAAGGCCCTGCTGTGACTCTGTGCCAGGACGTGACGTTACAAGGCCCTGCTGTGGTGGGCCGTGAGGTTACAACAACCCTCCGTGACTACGTGCCGGGCTGTGAGGTCTCAAGGCCCTTTTGTGACTTTCTGCTGGGCCATGATGTTACAGGACTGCATGCATTACTGTGCATGACCATGATGTCAGAGCGAACTGTGACATTGTCCTTGGCCGTGTTATTACAACACTGTTGTGCAACTCTCTCCCATGACATCATATCCAAAGGCTGTGACTCTGCCATTCCTTGATTTTACAAAATCCCCCTGTGAATTCATGCTGGGAACTGAGGTCACAAAGCCCAGCTTTTACACTGTGTCAGGCTATGTTTTTTTAATCCATCATCCTCTATGACTCTTTGCCGAGCCTTGATGTCACAAGGCCCTTCTGTGACACCGTGCTGCGCTATGATGTTGCCTGCTGTGATTCTGTGCTGTGCCACGAGGTCACAAGGCCCCATTGTGACTTTCTTTTGAGCACTGATGTTACAAGGCCCTGTGGCGACTCGATGCTTGGCCATGGTGCTACAACACCATACGGTGACTCTGTGCGCAGCCATGATGTAAAGAGACCCCACTGTGACTGTGCTCAGCCAGCATCTTACAGCACGCTGGAAGTCCGGAGAAAGGAGGACTTCCTCTCAGTCAAAGAGGATCGGATCAGAGATCAGCTAAGCAAACTTGACATCCACAGTGATGGGGAAATCCCTGATGACTGGAAAAAAAAAAGCAAATGCTATTCCCATCTTCAAGGAGGGAAGTGAGTGTAAAAAGGCCTGACACTGAGAACACTGGCCCATGGCTGAACCTCTGCACAGGGGGCACCACCATGCCTGGATCCTTCACAAGCCAGCCTTCTTTGCTGCACCTCCTTATCCAGAGCACTGCTCACATTCCTGCCAGCACTGCTCACATTCCTGCCACTTCCCGTGGCCTACTGAACCCTACATCAGGTGTTTCTGACTGCACAGAGCAGAGTCCAGCCTGCCTGCACACAGGCACCACCAGGGGCAACAGCTTCATGCCTGGCACGGCACCTAAGTTTCTATTCCCTATTTCTCTTAAGATGTACAATGGGGTAGCAAAACACATCGCACCGTTACTTGGCTCCCAGCTTTATGTCCCATTCCCATCAAAAGGATCATTAGTTACTGCAGGGCAGTGTAATCATTCCGACATCTCAGCTAGAGAAGCAGGAGAATATTGGAGAGGTCAAGACTGGAGGTAGGCTGGGCTGCAGTGATCACAGTAGTACAGGACAGGTAGTACAGGACAGATGAAAATTATACTCAAGGCTATAAAACCCAGAAAGGTAAATATTTGGCTGTTTAGGGCTTGAGTATGTGGGATACTCTGGGAAACTGCCCTCAGAGATAAAAGAGCAAATGATAGCTGGGAGATATTTAACGACAGTTTTCTTAAGGTACAAGAGCTCTCGATTCTGACATGCAAGAAGTTGGACAGGGGAGGCAGGAGACTAGGTTGGCTAAGTCAAGAGCTCTTAGGCAAGCTGAAACACAAAACCAAAATGAATAGGTGGTGGAAGCAGGGATATTCCCCTGATAATATTAAAGGGACATGGCCCAGAAGAGCAGAGAGGGGATCAGGAAAGCTGAGATACAGCTGCAGGTGAATTTGCCTAGAGATGTAAAAAAATCAGAAGGGTTTCTTTAACTACATAGGACATCAAAGGAAGGTAAAAGAAACTGTACCCTGCATGACGAGTGAAATGGGAGGCCTGTCTACAGCTGAGATGGAGAAGGCTGAGGCACTAAGCAACTTTTTTGCCTCACTCTTCACCAGCAAATGCTCTAGCAAAACTACTCAATATTCACAGAGAGCATCGGGGTTGTTTGGCTGTGGGGAGACCTTCCTGTACCCAAAGGGAGCCTAAAGGAAAGACTGGGAGAGACACTAGGAGGGCACCCCAGAAACCTGTAAAACCAGGGCCCAAAGCTCTCATTAAATGTCCAGGTCTGCTTATTAGAGAATAAGAGGAAATAAATATCCATGTTTCTGGATAAGATTGAAAGCCACAGAGAAATAGATTTGTTGCATTGCAGCCTTTATCTTTAATGACAACCCCTGTAATGTGTGTGTTTTAATTAGGTGCTGCAAAAAGCAAGATGTCGCTGTGTATCTGCTGACGCTCAGGCACACCCTGTGTTCATCTGCTCCAGAGCGCTGCTCCCCTCTCGGAACTGGAGTCGCCAGAAGAACTGTGTGCTCAGCAATCAGTTCGGAACTGACTGGCCGCCAATCAGTGCAAGAGATCAATTTCTTTAATTGCTTATTAATTTGCCTGCTTCCAAATCATAGAATCACAGAATCATTAAGGTTGGACAAGACCTCCAAGATCATCTTTGCCCATACATTCCCCACACGGAGACTTAGTTTGGGATGCTCTGCTAGAACTAATACCAAACTTTCCTATTTATGTGCCGTAGACTGCAATGATTTTCCTGCCTGTCTTGGCCAGTTTTTGAAAGTGGGAGAGAGTCATAAACACCAGTATTTGCCTGGGTGTGACTGTCCTGCTCTGCCAAGGAGTAGATAACTGGTAGTCCACTGAAGGTTTATTGTATGCCTATAAGGAGTTTAGGTTAATGGATTACCAAGCCAGTGGTCTGTAAAGGCTTTATAAAGCTTATTTTTTTTTGGCACAGGAGAGATAGGACTCTGACAACTCAAGCAAAACTGAGAGACACAAAGGAAGGACAGTGAAATACCAAAGCAAGAGAAAATATATTCAGGTTAGGAGAGGCTACACTTTGCAGGTACTATGAAAGGCTTTCTTTCCTTTGCAGTCCTTGTACTCCTTTCACTGGTGCACAGCTCCCAGGGAGTCTATGTCCAGGTGAGTTTTCTGCCTTTTTTTTTTTTCCAAGTTCAGTGATATATTGATATTGTATGAAGACTTGTGGCTACAACAGGAATGTTGAGCTAAATTCATAGAGCTGATTTTTTTATTTTCTCTGGCTTGTTGCCTGACATCATGTCCCTGTTGCTCAGTTTCTCTGTCTGTGACATGTTTCAGGCGTTTCTAACATCATACTTCACCAGCCATACCACTGCTCTGAAATTCCTCTCTGGGTATTCCCAGAGTTTTCTTCTGCAGATAACCCCATGTGTTGTGAAGTTGCATGAACTGGGGAGAAAGTGTTTTGTCTTGCCTGCTTGTAGGCTGGCAGTTCTTTAGGAAAATGACCTGCGAGCTTGGAGGAATAGTAATGGATAGATAAACAATTAGAGGAGGCTAATACAAAATCCTCTAAAACACACTGCACCTATGGCTGATATTGCATGCAACATAGAAGCAGGTAGGTAGGTATCACCACTCTTGTATGTTCATGGGAGTATGTTAGATCTATCTGCACTCATCCCTAGAAAGAGTTTGGGAGATTCCAGTTTGATTGCATTGTAAATGACACCCTTGGAGTAACAAAAGGGCTAGTATTTAAACAATGGTTGATTCTCTTTATGTGTGCACAGGAGGTTTTGAAGGAGTGAAAAAACAGTCTCCAAATTAATGAAAAAAAAATCAAATTTCTACTTGGAACTGTAGAAAATAACCAAATGAGAATAGCTGTTTCTGGTTGAGGTAACAACGTAGAAAGTCCAGCTCTGAAGTTGTAGCTCCTCTTTATTATTCAAATGCTTGTTTCATTAATCACTACATTTATATTTCCTCTGCCTCTTATAGGACATGACTATATATATGTTCAGTGTACTGTGCATGTGTGTCGCACTCTTTTCGGTTGGACTGCTTAATTTCCCTGATATCTGACTAACTCAGTGCACAAAGTTGGTTATGTACTTATTTTCTGAAAATCTTTCCAAGACTTTTCCTCCCTTTCCCATAGTATGTCACAGAAAGCATTGATTTAACAAAATGTTTGCAAGCCACAAGCGAAGCTTATTGGACTTTGTGGAGTGTTTTTAAAGGCTGAGTATCACTACCTGGACAGTTTCTTGCACAGATCTTGAATTACTGTGATGAAATTTGGAAGAGGATGGCTATCCAGTTGTGGAATAGAATCAGAAAAAATCAAGAAAACTAAAATAAATAAATAATAATAATAATAATAATAAAAAAAACAAACACAAACTAAAGTGCTGATTTAGACTATTTCTGTGATAAAATCTAGTTCAACAGAACACCATGCACTGTTACCTTGGAGAGAAGATGCTCCTCTGACTGAGCTCTCTCTGACACACTTTTCTCTTCTGAGATGGTGTTGATGGTTTTGTTTGTTGGTTTTATTTTGTCACCAGGACATAAATGTATCTCATAAGTCTACCTCTCATAAAAGTTCATCCTTACTAAGCAGTGGTAACAAGTAGGATAAATCCTTTGTGAAAGGACCGAATAAAGCTCGCTTCATCCCTTTCTGCTTTCCCTGGAACTGTTCTTGTGGAAACCCTTCCTTTTTTGTTCTCTGTTTTGTGGTTTTAGAGGCTGCATCTGACTTTAGAGCTGTGTTCTAAATAGTTAACTTTTCACAGGCAACCAGTCTGATAAACTATTCTGAGAAAAATCATAAATTAATTGGAAGTAGAAAAGAGTTTGACTTGTTAAATAAATGCATGTCCATGGTTGTTTTTTTTAAAATTATTATTTTTTAACCGACACCCCTCCCACCCCCCAAAAAAACTCACTCTCACACAATTGAACATCAGTCTAATGAGACTATGAAGCAAACAACAACATTTGATCTTATGCCGTAGCAGGCTCAATTAACTTCATTTCTTTGAATATGTAGTTGTCACTTGATCATACTTATGATTATTTCTTGTTCATTAACAAGGATAAATCAAGTGCTAAATAACAATTTGAAAATGCCTTTTCCTCTTTTGGGACAGACTGTGATTATTTTCGTACTTACATGGATTTTATGCATTTAACAGTTGCAGTATATTCAATTTAAGTTTATTACCTCAACAGTGCGATTCTCTTGAAACTGAAGGAATGGTCACTAATAGATGCACAAGATGAAACAATCTAAAACATGGAGTAACAGTTCCTTATTGAAGAGTGATACTTGCTCTTCGAGCCTCCCAAAGCTTTGGCATGATCTTTTAAGTCAGAAGTGACACGTTTTGTTTTTCTCAATAACTTGTGTTCCATAAATCATACAGACGAGTATTAAATTAATGGAAACTTGCCACAGTATCTTGTGATGAGGAGCTTCAGCTCTTAACGATGTTTAATGTGAAGGAATAGCTCCGTTTCTCTGTCTTGAGCATGCCACATGACAGCCAAGACTTGAAGTTCTCTACTAATGTATTAGAAGAAAGAGTGAACAAAGTAAATCTCCATTTCCATGCATTCAGCTCATGATTTTGCAGATCTCTATGACATATTACCCAGTCATTTCTAGGCTGACGTTTCTCAATCCTTATCTTTCTACCTTAGATCTTGTGGGTCTCTCTCACAAGAGTGAGAAATGCATTAATTGTGCCTCCATCCACTGAGATGCTTAACAAAAACCCTGACGAGCCAGCCAGGTCTCACTGCAGCTCTGAAGGGTGTATGCATTGAAGAGCTGATCCCTTTACTTTCCCTGAGCACCAAATTTCTTTAAGCTTTGTTCGAACATTCCCTTTTCCCTATAGTATAGGTTTGTGGAGAGAGCTCACAGTTTAGCAGACTTGAGTTGAAGTGGAATACATTTGCCTAAGGACTAACTCCCTGATGCCTTTATTTTATTTTATTTTATTTTATTTTATTTTATTTTATTTTATTTTATTTTATT
>CM021751.1:6439640-6468502 GCA_011075105.1 Heteronetta atricapilla
AGAATAGAATAGAATAGAATAGAATAGAATAGAATAGAATAGAATAGAATAGAATAGAATAGAAGGAACTAAATGACCTTTGAAAGAACCTTCAAAAGATCATTTAGTCCAACTGCCTGACCACTTTAGGGCTAAAGAAAGCTTAAAGCATATAATTAAGGACATTATCCAAATGCCTCTTGGACACTAACGAGCATTGTGCATCACCCACTTCTCCAGGAAGTCAGTTCCAGTGTTTGCCCACCCTCATGGTAAAGAATTGTTCCCTAATATGTTTCCTAATATGAGTACAGAAGTGCAGACAATATCCAAGCCCCACCAGAGCTAAATATAGAAGGAGAATCACCTCTTTTTTACCAAAAGAGGCTATGCTGTGTTTAATGCACCCCAAAGGGTGGTTTGCCCTCTTGGCTGCCAGAGCACACTGCTGGCTCATGTTGAGCCTGCTCAACCAGTACGCATCAGCTCCTAACAGGTTATCAAACTCCACCACTTTGACTTAACAATTGTGTCTTAATACAGTCTACAGCACAGGTTACTCACCTTTTGAATTATAAAAGCCTTCTTCTCCAGAAGAACATCAGCCAGAACTTCTCTGCCAGCTACACGTAGCTCTGCACATAAACCTTTAAAATCTGCGTTCTCACAATGAAGCACATTTCTTACCTATTTGTTTCTACTTTCTTGGGTCACACAGGCCAGGAACCTATGAATTACCTGTTCTCCATCCATGTTTTTCCCACCAGCCGAGTCACAAAAGCATTGTTTGGGAACTAATCCCAGAGAGAGTCCTTTGCTTCTCAAGGGACAGCTTTCCAGGAACCAGCCAAGCCTTTTTCTGTGTAATGAAGGATAGTTACATTTTCCTGTGCAGGATGAAGTACTCATTGTCTTCCATTTCAGGAGTATTTTTCAGCCTGAAATCCCAAATATCTGTCTGGACACCACATGGTGTCACAACAGCAGGCTTCGGATGGACTGCAGATTTTCATGTCCAGATGTGTCCACCTTGCATTATCTTTTATTTTGTGGGATTGACTCTGTGTTCTACTTCACCTGATGATATCCATACGTAACCTACAAAAGTGTAAGCCCCCATCACCACTGGCTAATGATGTTGATTTGATTCTGCTTGTAAAGCAGCTGGAGTGTTCAGTCCATTCACTGACGTTGGTGTGCTAGCACGCGTGGCTCGTTATGTGCTAGCTAAGCACCAGTGGTCATGGCAAGTGCAAAACAACTGCAAGCAATTCTGGTGGCATCGGCCTTATCCCTGGATAGTGCTCACACTCCTGCCAATCACACAAATGAAAGGATCCAAAATGAGTGTTGAGCAAACACTGAACACACAAAGGTGTGACTGTCCTTTGGGTAATATGTTAGCCACAAAGGTCAAAGGAAGCACCAATGATGACGCGGTTTGGTTTACAAGCAATAAAAAGCCTATAAAGCCAATGACATAAAAAGGGAGTATTTACGTTAAATATTTTGTATAATGTCTTGTACGACTGCCATGGACTCTGAGAAAAGAAAAAAAAAAAAAGGAAAAAAAGGAAAAAAGAAAAAAAGGAAAAAAAAAATAAAAAAGGAATAAAAAAAAAAAAAAAAGAAAAAAAAAAAAAAAAGAAAAAAGAAAAAAAAAAGAAAAAAGAAAAAAAAAAGAGAAGAAAACAGCCTAGGGTCTAAAACAGAAATAGCCATAGCTCTTTTCTGTAGCTTATCTAGTTGTAGGTATGTATCTCTTTTTTTTATTATTTTTTTATTTTTTCCAATAATCTGATAGACACATTCCGTGCACTTTTCTTCTTGCTGGAATATTTTCACTACCAGACACTGGAATCAGAATTGATGACACAGACATTTTTTTGTTTGTTTGTTTTCTGTCTAGTCATTGTGAGATACTATTTGATCAGCTCAGCATCTTTTCTGTTTCCCTGTTCCAGTGGGTGAGGAGGTACACTGATTCCTGGTGCCATGGCATTCATCTACCACCTTGGCATTGAAGGTGAGGGCAGATACCCAAACAGCAGGTAAATCACTTAGGGACCAGAGTATTGCTAAGGAAGTGTGCCGCGTGCGCTATCTGTGAGGACAGGATGTCAGGAGATAGCTGGGTTTGAAAAGAAACTAGACAGATTAATGCTTAAACACAGCAAAGGCAGCCTTTGTTTGATAACTATCAACATGTTCGGGATTAAATAAAATCCAGGAGATATAAACCCTGCCTAAAAGAATTTATGGCAGGAATAATGTTTGCTCAGTGCGAAATAGGAGTAATTGAAGATCCTGTTCCCCGAGGCTGGCTAATCACTTGAAGGTCAAAACTGGCAAAAGGCCAGATAAAGCGGCTAACAAAATGCGCTCATTTACTGTATGAGTAAACTTTATGGTACAGCGTGGACAAGGGCTGCTGCACCCAGTCGGGCAGTATCCAAGCTCTTGGGGCATAAACCACTTGCTTTCTTTCCTACCTTCTCCACCTTCTCCTTGCTAATAATGTATCAATTCCTGTAATACTCTGGCAATCAGGCCTGAGAAATATTGGCATTTATTGTCCCACAGAGCTCTGCATGTAACTCCTGCATCATCTTTCAAACACACACCAGCACTGTGTTTCGGGCATACCAGAAGATGCCTCCAGAAAGCTCCGCCAGGTGACCTGGACATGGCTACGGCAGGCAGCAAACCATGAAGACCATCCCCCCTTCTAAGTGTGCACCTGGATCACACTTCTTCAGCATCTCTAGAAGCTTGCACTTCAGCCGCAGCTGGCCAGAAAAGCACAGTTAGCCTCTACCAGGGTACTGCACATGAGCCTAGAGGATAAGAAAGTCTGTGTGCATCTGAAGAAAGGAAACAATAAGGAAAGGAACTGTGCTGTGAGGTTAAACGTCAGCATGGAGACAGACAACTTGGCACACAGACCGGTCTGACTCTGGAGATCACCTTTAGGAATGTGCAGTGCTATTACTGTGTCTTAATTACTTGGTCTGCTGAGTTAGAAATTAAAGGGCAGGAATAGAAATCGTTAGCAAGTGGTCGCGGGGTGCATGCTATCTTGCAGCAGCTGGGGAGGATGTGCCCATATGAAACCAGCGTAGTTCACGTCGCTATTGATCCACACGGAGTTACAGGTAGCTCTAGATATACATTTGTCTTCCAAAGCAGAAGCAATTATTTCTGAATTGTTCCTGGTGGGTACATGTCTAATTTGTTCTTAAATCTCTACAGGTAAGGGAAATCCACAATTTCTTCAGAAAGCTTCACTACATTTAGTATTTAAAAGCTTTTCTCAATGAATTATTCCTTTGATGTAGTTTACACCTACTATTTACGGTTCTGTTCAGCACAGAAACAACTATAAATCCAATCTAGTTCTCTTTTATCAACTTCCTAAAAATGTAAGGGCTATTTTCATCCTCACTGCCATCGTGTCTATTTTCTGCTTTTCTCCAAGGACACACGATTCCCACTGGAGTCATACTATCTGGCCCATATCTTCTCTGAAAGGCAAGTCTCTTAACAGGATAAATAAAAGCAAAAGTTAATTCGTGTGCTCTGCAGGCCATGGTTCTTCACATCCCCAACTCTGCCTGGCATTTGCACCTTGCAGTAACATTGCTGACTCGTGTCCGGCTGGTGTCCCAGCATGAGCATGTCAGTCCTGGCTGTCTACATGCAAACACAAGGATTGAGAGAAGATCTGGAGGTTCAAATCCATAAAGCTGATGACAAGGTGTGCTAAAAGATGAGTGCTAGGGAAATGTATATGCAGAAAGGGCCAGCTGCTTTTTGGTGTGTTTCAAGGAGAGATGAGAAGATGAAGGAAAAAGCAATTGGCTGAAATAAGGACAGCAGTAAACTCTTTTTCACCAAACTTGCTTTTATTATTATTTTTATTTTTATTTTTTTCCCCACCTATTTATTGGTTAGCCACAAGAGGGAAGTCTTATCCTCTCATTTGTGAGAAATCTGCTCAAAACTCCCTGTGAAAGGTTAAGGTGACTCTAAGCAGCTATTTCCTAGGAGAGACCGTAAATGGAAATATTCCTCAACTGAAAAATCATCAAAAGACAGAGCTTAAAGTTGGAAAGCAAATAAAAGCTGTATATTATGCTTGTGTGTGCATTAAAACTGTGCTGGTAAGATGATGGCTTGCCCTGTCTTTAGTAAATGACATTAGCAAAGAGAAGCCTGTAAAATCACATAATCGAGGGGATTTTGGTTACTGTATTAAATACAACAGGAAAAAAAGTCTTGAGAGTGCTGATGAGTGGGAAGATGGAAAATCACAGGCCTGAAAGTCGGTCTAATTTCTCTACCTCCGAAGCTGATATTTGTCACAGTTTTGGCTGGGACACAGTTAATTTTATATATATTGTATATAATGGACGCTTCCAAAAGATTTTACTTAATGCATTGTAGACTAACCAGCTTCAATTTCTATCTTTCCGTTAAAATTCAGAAAGAAAAAACAAAGCAGCAGCAACAACAAAAACAGTGATCTTACCTTTGAGCCTGGCTCAAAGAAGATGCAGAAAAGCAGTTTTAGGCTGAAAAAATGACAGCTGGGAGATGAAGCCAGACAAATTCAGGTAAAAAATGAGGCGTGTATTTTAACAGTTAGGATAACTTAGTATGGCAGTGGTGGGTTCTCACCTTAAGCATCAGTTCTTACCGTGACTGGGCACCTTTCAGGAAGAGAAGTTTTAACCAGAGCCGAGGTATCAAGCCCAGAATTGCAGGAGGCAGTGACAGATGAGAAGTCAGATTGCTGGCGGTGGTCCTTTCTGGTCTTAAGCTTTGAATAAAAGCTTCAGAGCTGTTATAAGTGGCAGGCAGTTGCCTTGACAATGGTCTTGGCAATCACCCCCTGTTAAGAAAACGTTTATTCTCGGCAGTACGAGATCTTTGGGTCCCTATAATTAAGGAAATAAATTGTATTTAAACAAATATATCTGGTCTAATTGCTCAGAATTAGAAACAGAAAACACATTTTCTGTTGCTCTAAATTGCTATAATAAAGGAGGGGAGGTGATGTTAGGCTGCTTGGGGCTTTACTGTTTTGAGTTGTCGTGGGCAAATATATCTTCAATATTCTTGCCAGGAACAGAGTGAGCAGACAGTGCTGCTGCTTCTTCCAGCTTACAACTGTGGAAGTGATAGCTTTTATGCACAAGGCTATTCATGGCAAAGAGAGCAGACATCTCTTTTTTCCAGGGCACTGATGTTTCTTGCTTGTCCTTTTGTAGGAAGATCCACAGCTATTATCACTTAACCAGCAGACTTGATTTCATCTCAGATACTGGAAGTCCTTTAACTCCAGGCAAGGAGTGGGCGGACTAAAATTGCTATTACACTAAGCCTGGCAAATGAAATGGGTCTCTTTCTTCTCCCACACTCAGCAGCAACTCTGCTGACGTCAACTTAGTTGCCTGTGATTTACAACAGTGTGGGAGGATAACAGGGCCTGTGTGTTTAATAGGTTCTAGGTGCAGGTGGCCAGACCTATGTGAGGGGCTGGATCTGAGACTTGCAAAGTAAGGCTGGTGAGGCACAGACCAGATGGCTTTTGGTATGATGTTCCTGGAGGAGCAGAGTGCTGGGTCCTGGGAAGCAGGAGGATGGGGTATCAGTGACTCCTTAGGTTTCCCTACCTTCAGGAGAAGGACCCACCTCTACCCCGTGCTCCTGCTCAGGGGTATTCACATGGAGAGCACGATGACTCCGCTTTGAGGTGAGGCCAAAACCATTTGGCATTTTACCCTGACTTTCTGATGACTGAAAAGGAAGGCGCATTGCACTCGATATCAAAACATGGGGGAGCTCTTGGCTGAGATGGAGTTGCCGTCCATGGATGGGTGGTATCCACCCGTCAGATTACTCAGCCATCTGTAGTTTTTGTAATAGCGATGTCTTCTGCTTCCTTCTGCCTTTCCACAGATGCGGTAGGCAGTGCCACGCACTAGGACAGCTTGAGTCCTGCCTGCGTGTGGGCAAGAGGTCCTGCTTCCAACAAAGCCTGAACTCCCAAAGGGCCAGTGCCTTGCGGGAATGAGCTGCCAACTCAACCTGAGCCCAGCGTCTGCTTTCCTGTCCCCAGGAACCTGGTACAAGCTGGGTGTTGTTAGCCTGCTTCTGTGCAAGGCAGTGCTTAAAGGTGGTATGTGAGCTTTGGCTCATTAAAGCTCATGCCCTGGTGATAGGCAATGTTATTTCTGTTCTCTATGAGAGTAGGAAGCTAGGTGCAAAGATGTTAAGCTGTTGAAGGTCATGTAAATGGTGTCTGTCCAGGTGCTCTTCCTCTAGCACTCATGCTGTTCTGTTTCAGCATCATTGCCAGCACTGGTGTTAGGCATGTATAGACAAGACAGTAACATCTTTATCTTGTCTAGCATAGACAAAAACTCTAGATATCCTGCTGATAAAAATTCTGCTGGCAGATGTCCTATCACTTCTCCCTACAGCAACAGGGAAGAAAGAAAAGAAGAAAGAGATGCTCTAGTAGATGAGGTTTGGCCTGTGGACTTTTGCCTCTCAGTGCTGTACATGGCCTGCTCTCCAGCACTCCCTGCAAATGCTAAAACCATGCTTGAAAATCCTTTGTGGCAGCACTTGCAGAGCAGTGTAGGGCTCGCTCCTGGCAGTGGTTGCAGGGGGTGGTGGCAGCTTGCGCCAGCCTCTGCCAGCTCAGGCAAACAGATACCTTGCACCCTCGGTGAGGGTCCCCTTCTCCTGGCTCTGTAGAAGCAGAAACGGAGGGAGATGTTTCTCTTCCTGACCAGGGGCTTGCCACAAATCACACCTGGGTTCCGCAGGACACGGTGCTGAGCAGCTCTGGGTCCCTCAGGGCAGATTCAGGCTCTCATCCTGACCAGCCTGCCTGCGCAGGGCAGCGTGGCTGTGCAGAAAAGGAGCCTGCTGAGCCTCAGGAGAAGAAAGGAAAAATGATTGATTTAGGTGAAACTTCACAGGTCTGGGCGCAGCACTGCCTCTTAACGATTTACAACTCAGTTGCATTATGCTTTCTTGATATGGGGATTCTTTTTCTCTACATTTCTTCATTCTAGTTTGCCCTGGGTTGGTAGCAGCACTGGTGTGTACCCCGGTTCTGTAGGGACTTTCTTCCTTTGGCACAGTTCCTTAGGCCTTCGTGATTGTTTCTCTCTCAGCATTTTAGCAGAGCTGTAGCGAGCAAAACTTTTCTATCCATGCATGTGATTGCATCAGATGTACAGTGGGATCTGTGTTAGTGCAGAACACGGGGTTGGTAACACAGTCTTTGTAACAGTAAGTGCACAGGGTTGCCTGCTAATACTACCTTATCTTTTAAACTTGTGTTCAGCACGGGAGGAAAACAGAGGCTGCAATGGATTTAAAATAAATGTTCCATTTATAACTAGTGTTAAATAAACTGTTGGTTTTTCCTCCAGGCTGCGTGATATCTTTAGAAGGGATTTGTGAGTCACAGTTTTCATATTACAGCCAATGTGCTGGTTACAAACTGATGCTTTTCAATCACATCATGCTTTTTGTGAATCCCTTCAATTAGCAAATAACTCATCTTGTTTCTCTCACACAGCAGCAGACAGCAAAAGCTGTAAACTGGATTTCTTTCTTTGATATGAAAGTGTTTTCTCTGAGGCCCTTTCTGATGCCCAGGCTGTGCTGAGAAGACTAGAAGAGTGCAGAGAAATTGATGCCTCTCAAAGGGAGGTAGTTGTGTTTATTGGAAAAATAATACAAGTCTTTTCTTCTCCACCCTGCTGAGGGCTAGAATAGTTTGGGCCCTGTTTAGGAAATCTTTTTATGGGGAAAATGGGGCTCTGGTGCTTTGTTGTTTGAAGGGCAAATCGTGCTCACCTGAACAACACCCTTGAGATGCAGCTGTAAGAGCAAGCTGCTCCTATGTGTAGGTAAGGAGGTAAGTAAGTAGGTAAGGTGTCCTGCCCGAAGACATTTTCAGTGCATGGTAGGAGAGCTCCAATACTCCTCTTTGTGGTATTTGCTTCGGGAACTGTATCAACATGGCAGTGACTAACAAATGAGATCCCAAATTAGACTTCCTGAGGCCATCCATGGTGGAGGCTTGCCTCATAGCAGCTCAAAGCCACCAAAGAAGCAGCGGGTTACATCTGCAGTGGCACCACTGAAGTTCCTGAATTTATGTAGTGGCCATGCAGGGAGACTCAGGGGCACTGCTTGAGCCCAGTGTCTGGGGAAGAGCCACAGCTGTCATGCGTTTGCTCTGCTCACCTGGGCTGCTTCTGATGGGGCTGTTTTCAGGCCAGGCTGCCTGGCTGCGTTAATTGCCCTCTATAGCTTTTCAGTATATAAGGGGTAGTTCTGCTGCTAGCTTTTTGGTGATTCTGTGGTTAGCCTGACTCTTAGCATTGAGAACTTATGTTCCCTGGATTGGAGGGCTGAGACTTGTAGGTCTTACAAGCTCACTGTGTGTTTGTTCATCTTCCAGATTAGGAAACCAAGTCAGGTTTAAGGTTTTACCCATTCTGCACATTGGTAATTGAAGCTTGACTGGAACAGCCCTGCAGAGAAGGTGCCATGCTCAGAGGGACGTGGACAGGCACTGCCAGAAGGCAGCCTGTGCCAGCGTGTCCCTTCACCTGCTAACACCCTGTGCTGCAGGTAGGCAAGTACACTGCCTCGCTTCTCTAATGGCTTAGGAGCCCTATTTTCTGTTGTTTTGCAGTAACTATAATGTTTTGAGCTTCTTTAGGCCTGGCAGATGAGGTTGGTGGGCCCTTATATGTAATCTGCCCTGCCTGTTTTGCTCCTAAATGAGTTGTTGCTGTGGGGTCCAAATGGGAAGCTGCGGAGCTCAGAGCCAGTCTGGGTATCTGACTGCAGAATGGCACCTGGACAATTTTTCTGTAGCTGTAAATAAATGCTGAATAAATGAGAAATGGATTTTCTTTAAGCCTTGCAGGAAAAATCACTTCTCAGCTGCAACAAGCATGAAAAGTGTTGGCCCCAAAGGCAGTGGGGAGGGGGGATACAGCTCAGTGTAAGTAAGGGCTTAAGCAAAAACTCTCAGCTCAGCCTATTCCGTTGCTCTCTGAGCTCCTGCTGGGATAAGCAGGATCTGTTGGAGCTGGCACCAGGCTGGGCTCTGTTTTCAGCAGAAGGTGTTGTTTTTTCCCCTAAGGGCCCTGTGTTTTCTTTGGGGCCACCACACAGTGGCCCCAAAGAAGAGCCCAGCTCGGGATGCGTAATTAGGGCTGAAATTGTGTCAGTGGTAGAAAATCATTGGATTTTTTCCTCTCTCTCTCTTTTTATTTTTTGGTTCCTTTTTTGTATTATTTTACCAGCTATTTGCTTGAAGCCTCTTGGGCGCCTCAGGGCAAGTAAAGTCAATCTGGAAGCCAGTGAGATGGCTGTAGATGCAACCACGCAGTGAGAGGAGCTGCCTTTTCTTCATGCTGAGTGGTCTTGGGGGGACTGCTTGCTGTGCTGCAGAGAGTTCCCATCCCTCGTGCACGTCCTCCTTCTCACGCACCCTTTCTGGGTGCACTGTCTCTACAGGCAAGCAGTACTGGGTTTTTGATGCACAGCACTGGGGCTTGGGAGTGTTGGTGGGGGTTTTGCCAGCTGCTTTTACAGCCAATGTTGCTCTGGCTTTAAGCTCTTTAGGTTTCAGTGAGGGTTTGCTTTAGGCATTGCCCTCTGTTTCTGTTCCTTTGCTTGTGAGCTCGGCTGTGAATGGGTGCCTTGCTCCCTGCGGCGGGCCAGTAGCCCTATGTTCTATGGGGTTGTGCTGTGTTACCTTTCAGCATTGCTGCCTTATTTCCAGGTACATCCAGTAGAAGTTCAAGCTGCAGGATATTTTTGCCTCGTTTTTGACAGAATTTTTACTTTTCTCCCAGTTTGTTGCTACCTTCTGCTCCCTGGGATGAAAAATGCAGATGTACCCTTATAAGTTGGTTTTCTATATGTGTTTTTTGGGGGGGTTGTTTTTGTTTTGAAGTCTCTCTGTGTAACTCATATAAACTATTCCTATCTAATTTGGTTCTGGCCTGGATGAAACCTGTTTGGAAATGAGAACAAGACTGAAATTGCAGTAATTTGGGGAAGCGTAGAAGAGCTTTGCTGGTGTCAAGTCTTATCTTCCTGTGCTCTCTTAGAGAAACTCAATTCAAATTATTGCACAGCTCATTTGTTCCCTCTACTACTGGTTTCAGATGAAGTGGGGGAGCGCTGATTCTCTAGCGCAGAATAAATGTCACTGTGCTTGTGGATCATTTCCACTGCATATGGGCCTGTCCAATTATCTCTGTCCTTCATTTGCAGCTGCAGGAATTTCTGGATGCGGCATTAAAAAAAGTTTGCTGTTACCTTTTGCATCCTGATGAGGAGCGTGAGCTTGCAGGTTTGTCTGTTTTCCTGGTGGCAAAGCTGCAGGAACTTTTTCATTGCTCTGGCCTTCTTGCATGGAAGTTTTGGCTGAGCTTTAATTCTTGTTGTGTACAGCAAGCAGGAGCCAGCATCCTCCGTGGCACCGTCCTGATACCGGAGATTTCCTCATAGGTCACTTACAGGTTTTTTTTTTGGGGGGGGAACCACAAACAAAACACTTCAGCAAGATGAACTAGAAGTGGGAACATAGTTTTCCCCTGATTATATAAATGATATCCCATTGGCATACAGTAGTGTATTATACCAGTGGTAACTAGTTGACTTCATGGCTTTGTGGTGTTTCTTACCTTGGGGCTGCCATGGAATTGAGGAGGTTTAAGATGAGCTGGGGGGACGTTCTCATGGTGTGTGATCATTGAGATACTGGTAGGACTGGGAGCAGCTGGGCACCACAACTGACACCTGCAGTCAGGGCTGAATTTCTCAGTGGGCTTTGATGCTATTTGGTGGCACAACTCAGGCTGAAGTCACTTCTTAGTGACTTGGTTTCCCTGCCCCTGGGGAAACTGCCCCAGACTGTCTCTTGTCCCAGTCTGGAAGCTGGCTGCATGCTGCCTGGTGCCGATTTGGCCATGAAGGATTTTGCAAGCATCCCATGCAGTGAAAGCCTGAAAGATGAGGCTACAACACGTGGGCACCTTACCACTGAATGGAAGATGGGACTCCAGCTAAACATCACTATTTCTCCAGTTCTTCCAGGTTCTTTGGGAGCTGTTTTTGCTTCAAAGTAAGTCTAAAACACCCCGTGCACCCTTTCAGAGCAACGCTAAAAGGCTGTTGCTCCCACTGAGCAGCGCGTCTGAGGAAAGGTCTTCCAGAAAGAGGCTATAAATAGCAGAGCCTTTCAGTTTCTGAAAACTCATTTCCATTAATGAAAACCATGCACCGAGGAAGGGATGTTAAGTGGATCTCTGAGTAGTAATGCTGTGCTGATTTTAATTAAAAAATAAATAAATAAATTACAGCAATGCAAGTTACTTTTCATGCGTATTAAAAACATGCATTTGGTAACGTGCTGAGCACCTTTAGGAAGGTGAGATCCAAGATATTCTGCAGGATCGGTCTCAGTTGGTAGGGGCCAGACATGCAAACCTGGAGAACAAACATGATCTGGTTATCGAGTCTTATTAAAAATTGATGCTTGGATTAAAAAAAATACCTTTAAGCTTGTTCTTTGGCACATCTGCTGCATCTTTTTAATTTTTTTTTTCCTTTATAACAGAGCCCTTCATGTCCACGTCTCTCTGTTCGGCAGGAAAAACGCTGTTAGTGGGTAAGAACTGGGACTCCTGCAGCTCCCCCCTCTGTGGATGCTCCTTGCGATAGGTCACTGCGCTGTCACGCTGCCCTAAAATATGAGCATTTACACCTGCTAGGAAAAGCAAGTCCACCGTCCCCCTGGTGTGGCCTCAAGCAGTTACATTCAGTCTTTTTATCATAGAAATAAAAATGACAGTGACAGCAGAAAATGGCCGTTATCTCAGCAGCTGGGCTAAGCTCTCCACTTCAAAGGTGCTTTTATAGCATCCCTGGAGTCCCTAATAAAGGATGCCTGCTCTGAAAGGCTGGCATCTCTTGTGGAGAGCTGGGGAGCGCGTGTCTTTAGGGGCAATATTTACAGCGCTAAAGGGCTCCAGGGAAATGGGAGCAAGAGTTCCAGCTTATTTCTTCTCCTTTTATTTCCATAACTGCACAGGCTTGTTTGCCTCTGGTTGCTCTTTTGGGTCACTGGAGTGGATTTTGGAGCTCTGAGCTTGATAACCAGGTGTGCTGAGAGCCCACGACAGGCAGCACGTGTGTGCCTTATCTCCAAAGCGTGTGCCCAAAGCTAGGAGATGCAACTCCATTGAGACTTAGGGATGGGAATTCCTGAAAGTCCCACCTAAAATGCTCTCTGCTTTCTACGCAAGTGCTCTCCTTGTTCTGCACTGAAGTCTTGTATTCCCTGCTCTAGTCTTGGGCTTCTTAAATAAGTGTTTACAATCTTATTAGGTCAGTGAGCTATTGGCATTTTGGTCTCCCTGGTCTGAAGGGAGACCTAAATATGTGTTTTGGTGCTGGAACACGGCCATTCACCAGCTCCCATCGGCAGAGCTCACTGCAAGGAGAAGAGCTGGCAGGCAGGGCTTGTTGCCCTCCTTGCTGGGCTGGTGGCCACAGCCCAGACATCTCCTGGGGCTGAATTCAATGCGGGCAGGGCCTCAGCAAACTCAGCCTGTGTTGGTGTGCATGTGTGTATGGGTTTCTGTGTCTTATTTTTTTTTTCTTCCTCTCAACAAAACCCCCCAGAATTCTGTTTTATATTTGTATCAGGCAGCTGGCTGTGTTGTTAAACCTTCCCTGTGCTTGTAGGTTCTGGTTGCCTGTCTGGCAGAGGCAGGGGAGCAGTCGGTGTTCACAAAGCTGTTGGGCAAAGTGAAGGATGCTCAGCCCCCGGCTGCACAGACCCTTGTGTCCTTGCTGAAGCTGTTTCAAGATGCAAATCCCACGCTGAGAGCAGCCTTGCTGGAGAGGGAACAGGACGGTGGAGAAGCCCTGCAGCGAACAGGTAGAGAACTGGGCACAGTTCTGGCAAAGAGAGTGGGTAACCACGCAGGCAAAGCACCTTCAGCAACCTGGTCATGTCCCGGCAGGCTGCAGTGCTCCAGCATTTGTTCAATCCTTGTATCCTTGCTTGGATACAGGAGGCTTATTGCTTGCTGGCCACGATCCTGGAGTGTTCCTGATCCACGGCTGTGGGCAGCGCAGGGCTCTCCCCACTGCTGCCTGGAGGGTGGGATCGATGGCTGCACAGCCGACGTGGGCCAGAGCACGGCTGAGCCTCAGGATTGAAAGCTCCTTTCTTAGCGGAGTCTGACACAAAGTAGTGGCCTTGCAAACCTGGTGTTAACCTCCAGCTTGCTTTATGGCTTTGTGCTCTGTTAGATAAATGAGACGTTTTCCTTTCACAGAGTTTAAAGAGAATCGTAAAGTGGCTTTTCTCTGCTGCTTGTGCTCGGGATGAGCTTTGCTATTCACTTAGATCTTTCACAAAGTCTCACTCGCTTCAGGAGCCTGTCAGTTCCTTCAGACTGACTTGTTTCTTCTCTTGTGCTTCTGAATCCCTTTCCCCCCCCAGAGAGCACGGAAGAGGGAGAGATGCTGACTGCTCGTTTGCTGGGATGCAGGGAGGAGCTGATCCGGAGCGTGACACAGCTGAGCCCCATCACAGAGTTCCTGGAGGCAGCAGAAGAGGGATTCCTGACCGCCTCGGAGAAGCGGGTAACAAATCCGTGAGAAGGAAAGCTTTGTGGGCGAGGGGTGCACGTGTGTGTCTGCAAGGCACTGTCTTTCCACGTGGTTTGCCAAGCGAGGGGCTAGGCTCACAGGGTGACTTCCCTTTGCGCAGCGTGGACTGTTTGTGGGTTGTCTCAGGTCCTGTGCTGAGCTGTGGGAATAATGAGAGCTGAGCTGCTAAGGGAGCCTCGGGGTGAATATCCAGTATGCCAGCCTGTCCCTAAAAGCTGCGACTGGAGCGGAGGAGGCACCCAGTGTTTCTCAGTCTCTTTAAATGCCTTCTTGTGAGCCTGAGGAAGGCTCTGCTGTGCAGTTTGTTTTCAGCAGAACCATTAAAACCCTGTGCTCCCTGCATGTCATTACGTCCATGTGTACTCAGTCATCAGCTTACCTTTCAGCTGGCTCTCCCAGCATCTGTTCTCTTTAACTCTGGGCACACAGTTCCCTGCCAGTGCAGCACGCCCATTGTCTGATTTCTATTTATTTATTTGCCTGATGTCTTGAATGCAGCAGTTGGTGTGGAGGACGATTGCTTTCCTGTAAGCAGCTGCATTATGCATGTTGATTTGAAGAAGCCATGAAGAAAGAAAAAAAAAAGTAGTGTAAAACCTGATTTCTTTTGTGTTTTGAGGTGAGCTGGCTGCACCCTGCCTGTGCAGCTGAAACTTGCAGGTGTCCTGGCATGCTGCGTTCAGCACATAGCTTGCAGACCTCCTGTCCTAGTTTGTCACATCGGTTAGTTCCCCTGACATAGGATTATAGGGATTGCAAAGCACTGTTGTGCTCAGTGACATGAATGATGTCTGCTTTCTGTCTGAGTGAGCCTGACCGGAGCCACGACGTGCTTCTTGAAAGCCATTGCTCATCTTGTAAATGCCTCGGTTTCCATCTTGCTCCCTTGCACGCAATCCCTGACAAGGTTTCCAGCATGGGGCAGCCTTGGGTATAGCTACAGCTGATTGTAGGAGGGCCAGAGAAAGTGCTGCCAGCAGAGCATCCACCTCGTCCTTGTGGGCAGGGGGGTGACTAGCCAGCTGATGAATTTTTCTCCTCTGGAAGCAACACGTCTGAGCCTGGGAGGGGATGTGAAAAGAAGGAGAGAGGTGTGAGTGCACCAAAGGACTCGGAGTCTGCCGGGGTTGTTGTGGCCATCAGCAGAGATCTGCAAGGGTGCTGAGCTCCCTGCCATAAAAACTGCATCAGAAGTGGGGACTTCAGAACTTTTCACATACCTCTGTTCACATCTTAACCCAGCCTTTGCTTTTAAAAGCTGCACCTTTTCCTTGCGCTCTTTTGTTTTTGTTTTTTTTTTTGGTGGCCTTCAAAAATTCAGGTAGTTAAAAATGCAGCCATTTTTTATCTCCCCTCCCATGTGGGGGAAAAAAAAAAAAAACAACAAAAAAAACCATTCTGCTGTCATAGTTCTGACCCTTGGGCATAGGATCCGGTATTTAATTGCGTGATCATACACTCTGGTGTTCACAGGACTTCTGCCTTGGTGAAGGTGTAGTGTTATTCAATATTTCTTTTATCCTCTTCAGTTGCTGCCTGCTCCCAGACTGCTTGCTGCAGAGCCTCCAAACCCTGCTCTGAATACAAAATTTTCTTCTCTATGGGTTCTCTTTTTGCCCTTGCTTTAGCTGCACTGGGAGGTGAGGCACAGGAAAGTCAGGTGCAAATTGCCAAGTGTAGACTGAACTGAGGAGCAGGGGCCCTAGGGGTCCTTTTGTCCTTTTTTTCCCCATTTTTTTAATGTCTGCTTTATTTGTTTGTGCTCTTTTTTCCCTAGACAAGTGGAAAATGTGCATAGTTATTTCAAAGTTAGCTTGATTACAAGAGTGGAACTGTGGCATATGTGCACTTGAGATCTCTGGTGTCCTAGGTGTGGCACTGGGAAAACTTACATGGAATTTAGCTGCCACCTCTGCAGGTTTCATCTTACCTGATTCTTGCAGAATCGCACAAGAGCTCTGGGCTGGCAGAGGTATGATCTAGTTCTCCAAGGTTTCATAAAGATGAGACTTCTATTTTTCTTCTTGCAGTTACTGCCTCATTAGTGACACATCTATTCATCAAGAGAAACATGAGTCTTACATGTAAAAGCCTTTTTTTCCTAGACAACTAGGATCTTTCTCTGCCTGGTCCAAGTTCTGGATGGAGCAAGTCTGTTTTTTCTCGCTCAAAAAACACTACACAGTGAAGTGAAGCCCCTTTGTAAACCCCAGGTTTTGTAGAGAACTCTTTATCTAGCACTTCCATTTCCTGAGTGTTTAACTTTGTGTTTGTGATGAGGGGAGGTAGGGGGGA
The DNA here is from genome assembly GCA_011075105.1 of Heteronetta atricapilla. Classification (NCBI taxonomy): domain Eukaryota; kingdom Metazoa; phylum Chordata; class Aves; order Anseriformes; family Anatidae; genus Heteronetta; species Heteronetta atricapilla. The sequence goes on from CM021751.1 coordinate 6,455,658, forward strand.
GGATCTGGGGCATGGCTTGGGTGCAAAATCTTAAAAGAAAAACAAATCTGGACAAAATGGAGGGGAGGGGTAATCCCTTGGGCATGGTGTCGCATGGCTTGGGTTGTCACCTAGTTCAAAGTCACCAGCCCACGGTACAGCCCTGAACTTGGAGCAGTAGAGTGGCTGTAAAAACAAACAACAACAACAAAAAACACTCATCTTTTCATTCTGTCCAGGCTTCTAGAAGAGCACTTTACCAGCTGGTAGCCGTCTGGTCTGTATGTTGACATCTCACATCAGTAAAGTGTTGGCATTCCCCCTTCACATGTGGTCGTGGTAAGGCAGGGCTCTCAGGTGACTGCAGACCTTGCTGCTACGTTTTCCAGCCTGCCTTGGGGGCTGCAGGGCTGGTTCTCACTCTTAGATCTCCCAGCTGCTTTTGTGCAGTGTTTATTTTTATTTTTTTTGAGACTATCTGAGACTGGCCCTTATCTAACACGGGTCTCAGAGGCCACCCCTGCAGCCCCCAATACCAAACCCCTACCACATAACCCCAGTACAGGCTGGTTGAAGGGCAGTGCGGATACCTGCCTGGGAGCAGCAACAGGTTCCAGCAGGTGCTCTCCAAAAGGATGCTATTCTTGTACCCCTCTTGTGTTCTCTTCAAAGATGACTTCAGACTGAGAGACCAAAAGTCAGCTTAGCGTGAATTAGACGGAAGGATATGCCAACAGGTTCAGTCACAGAGTTTTGGCTATCAAAGAACAGATTTTTAGAAATCAGAGAAACTAATTAATAAGTTCAGCAGCTCATAAGAGCTCAGGAGGAGCTGTTGGATTCCTTTCTTTTATGTTAAAGGTATGAGAACTGTCTGAAGTTTGCATCCCCAAGAAGAGAGGAGAATTTGTATGAGAGGTTGCAGACCTGAGTGAATATATAACTTGAAGAGGAATATTAGGCCAAGCAAAGAACCTGCCAGGAATGGCAGGAACAGCAGACAGACAAAGAAATTTACCTTAGAGGTCTGAAAATCTATGTAATTAGAGAGGCTTGCAGCATGTCAGACTGTTGGGAATCACAATGTGTACTGAGATAAGTAACAAACTTTTGATCAAGTGAAGAAAAGGATAATGAGAGGAGATGACCCACAAACTCATGACTGAGCCAAAGGACAAATCTTTGCTCTGGCAAAGAGGTACAAGAACGGAAATTTCCTGAAGTGAAACCACAACTCAGTGTTAAGGGGATTCTGGCTAATCATCCCACAGGCTGGAGGAGCTCACACGAAGTTATGAGAGCAATGGCAAGGTTTATGGATGCGTTTTTTCAAGCTGGGAGTAGTCCCTACAATGGGGCTAAAACTAGGATGTGTGTAGGAGTGGGAAGCAGTGCTCAGGCAACCAGAGCTATGGCTGCACAGGAACATGCACTGGAAAAGGCTGGAAGGCACGTGTAATTGAAGCACTGCATGTAAGTAAAGAAATGAGACAGAATGCAGCAAAGGTGTTCAAGTAAATTGTTTCTGCCTGACCTGGAATCTTTATTTGATGAGATAAAAATGGGGTTTTCTGCCTCAATCTAGACTAGAGCAAAACATTTGAATTTCATGTGGGGAAATTGTTAAACTAAAGGGAATGGTGATGCTAAAAAGAGGATTGGGAAATAGCTGATTGGGAAATAACTACAGGCTGTGCTGAAGGCAGGTTACCAGTGGCTTTCTTGGTGCTCAATTAATTGTATCACTTTTGTCTACACGGAGGAGGATCTGCAAGTGGGAGAAGTATTGCCTGTATGGAGATGTAAGCAGTGAGAATTGAAGGATGCAGTACTATAAAGTGAAGGGGGTGCGTTCAGTAACAAGAGGTAAGAACAGTACCTTGTCTGAAATACTGTGTGCAGTTCTAGTCATGTTCAAAAAGGATGAATTTGTCCTGAAGTAGAGGCAGTTCTGCAGCTGTTATGATTGGGGGAGTGGAGAAGCTATTTTACAAGAGAAGCTGCTTTATTTAGACAAGTAAGCTGAAGACTGAGATGGAATATGATCGTGCTCTTATAAAGAAATTGGAGAGGAGGAATAGAGTAAATACAGAGTTTAGAAGAGCTTTTTAAGCTAAAAGATAGTGTTGGCACATGAACGAGTGGGTATACACTGGCCATGAATAAATTTAAGCTGAAAATTAGAAGAATCAACAGGGGAATGAGACTGTAGAAGAGCTTTCCAACCAGAGGGAAGGAGCAAAGCGGATAACTAATTTTAGGCTAGATCTTAATAATGCTATTAATGGGCTTGTATAACGTAGTGTTTATGACAGCAGTGAGATGGACTGGTAACCTACCAAATTTCTTCCAGTTCTACGTTTTAAATGCTTGGGAATGCAGGGAGTAGGTCAACGTGTGTTTGTGAGCTGGCTTCCCCTTGTAGGACCCTCGAGCAGGAATTTAGTAGGACCCTTGTGCAGGAGTGTGTGTATAAGCACACTTCTGTGATCCCTTCTCATTCCCCACCAGTCTGTCAGTACTGGCTGTGCTGGGGAGGTGCTACAGTGGCATGCTAGAGCTCTTTTCCAAGCTACACTGATTATGTCTCACACATAAAATGTCTCATGTGGCCTCGTCATAGAAATAATCATTCAATTAATAGTGTTTATTTAATGAGTCATCTTTTTTCATCTCATCTTCAAGTGACAGAAAAAAATGGGGGAAACAAGGGAAAAGAGGCTGCCAATTTAAAAAGGATTTGCTAAGAATATTAAATGAAAAATTGTTTTGAACTCTGTCCTTGAAATATTTTTTTGTTTGTTGTTGAGGGAAATGCCAGGAAGTCTGGTTGCTTGTATGGACTTCAGCGTGCTCTTATAATCTTAGTTTCATATCAGGGAATGGGATGGCCATTTTATTCAGACAAAACTGATTTGGAACACTGGGGTGCGAGGACTATGCCAGAAAGAAGCCTGCTGCTTTGCAATGAAATGAGCAATGTTGGGCAGAAGCCTGTTGCTCTCCTTCCTTGAGTTTGACACTGAAGCTAGGCTATCGTGTCTGGAAAACAAGAGAACTCTTCCTGCTAGAGTCAAGTTACTTTCTGTGTTTGAGTCACTTAAAGGCAGCAGCATGTTTCTCCATAATGAACAGAACAATTTTCACATAATGAACTCTTCACAGGGGAAAGCATCTTTGCCAAACCCCGATCCATTGGTGACATTAACTCAGGGTATGGATGTTGGCTGGCTTTGAAAGCAAATATCTAAAACTTCCCCAGACTTGCGGATGTCTTGACATTGAATGTAGGCAACGACCTACCTGGCTGCTGTCTTTGTGAATTTCTTTGTGGTTGACGGAGACTGTGGGCTTTTTCCAGATCTTATCTTTGACATATAAGCATAATTTCTGAGGGTCATCTTATCACCATTTTGCCATCCTGTGGGAACTACTAGAGAGATTTTTTTGCTTAATTAGCCTCTTGCCTTGTAATTTCCATTAACATTAAAAGTGACCATGTGGTTCTGAGGCTTTAATCTGCTCAGTGCCAGGGAAGCTTAACTGGGCTTTGGTCCTCCCCTCGATCCAGGTAGTGTTTCTGCAGATCATGATCATTAACTTGTGGTCTCCTGGCTGGTGTAGAGTGTGCTGATGGGTGTCCCATACTTAGTGTCCCTATTAGACATCTTTATCATCGACAGCTAGTCCCCTTCTTATTTCTGGTGTTTTTTAATTGTTTTTATTGTCTGTCTGTGGTGCTGCTGGGACTTGGAGTCCTCAGCTTTCAGTTGGTGAAACAACAGCCTTCCACGTTGGGGTGGATTTAGGCACAGGTCTGAGCAATTCAGATAGAGTGGCAAATTTCCCTGGCTCTGAAGTCACTTGAAAATTAAAAGCTAAATCAATATGCAGTGAAATGTAAATGATTGTTTAATAGAAAGCAAAACTGCACTCATAAAGCTGATAACTTCTTCTGTAGCAAACATTCCCGACAGGCAGTTTGCTTTGTCATTTGTTAAGCACGATTGCTTTCTTGAAACACCAGACTCCCAACATGGCTAATTATCTAGTGGTAATACTCATTCCGAGGAGGAGCATTGCTTAATTACACAGAGTTGAATCTCCTCAAATTGCAGCTTGAACAAACAGAAGCACAAATATTTCTTATCAAGAAAATGAAGAGGGAAGGAACGATTTGAGCTGCTAATGGTAGCCCTTGCCTGTCCTGCAATGTAGTGCTAAGAGACAGGACTGGTGGAGAACGTGCTCTGGTCATGGAGCTCTTCTCGGTATGATGGCAGGATGCTGGGAATGCATTTGTGATGGCACAAATCTGTGTAATAAAATCAGAAACACTTTGGTAGGAGAAGGGGAAAAATATTTGTAAACCACTCCCTGATCCACCACCTTAGAGCTTCCTCTTCCTACCTGACACTGTGTGTCTCCTGGGTCCTGGGGACTGTATTTTCTTTTCACCAAGCTGTGTGTTTTTCACTGCTTTCCTCCCAAGTATTGCTTTGTGAGTAATTGATCTTTCTGTTTGTCACTGAACCAAAATGATTAAAAAAACCTAAGCATGCAAACAAAAAATATGCACAGATGTCTTGGATGAACTATAGTTTTTTTTTTTTTATTGTGGGTTCTCCTATGAAAGTATCACTATGCATCTCCAATTTTGTAACTCTAGCAGTGAAAAAAAATCAGGTTCATCTATTTGGCAATTCCCAGTTTTATTTATCAACTAATCTGGGGACAAGTACAATCCTATACTATTTTTGGTACACAGTGTATTTTCCCCAAATCTCTTCACTGCCCTGAGTAAGGGTTGTTTTTTTCCTGAATTATTCCATTGTATTCTCACACTGCGGTATCTAAAAAAGGTTGTGGCTTTACGCTAGGGTCATTGTAGAGTCAAACCTCAGCAGATCCAGCCTGGAATTAGGTATGAGAGGAAGGAATGAAGTTGCACTTTTTTATTTATTTTTTTGTGTGTGTGTGTAAGGGAGAGAAAAAGGTGTTACTGCCACTTTACAGTCACAAGCCTGCTTTTCACCAATGATGACTTGGCCCACTCAATTCTTGATTCTGTTGCACCGTATGGGTGTTAGGCCTTTAGGTTCTCCTTGGGTTTTGTATTTGTAAATACCTTTATTTTTTATTTTCCTTTTCAGTGGCCACCAGTGAAAGCACAACCATTGAGATCATCCTGCGGCACAGCAAGTTGATTTTGGAGGCCAGTAGGCAGAGAGCGGACCTGAAGAGCTTGGCTCCCGGGGAAGCAGGACTCACAGAAGCAGTAAAGGTTTACAAACAGTACTGGGACTTCTGGGCAGTTTGAGTTGTAGCAGACCTCAGTATCCTGGCGGTCTGAGATTGTTTCACAGAACTGCTCTCTAATGTTGGGGTTGTACTTGCAGGCAAATTCCCAGGGATGATCTCTGAATAAACTCCTTGGAATGAGGATTTCTCCTGCTGCTGAAGTGCATCAGACAAACATGTCTGCTTCTGAGAGCTGTGGAGACTGACTGACCCCATACTGGTATTCCTTAAGTGTGCTTGCAATTCTCCATGCTAGCCTTTGGTCTGGAGACATTTACATTGTTTGTATCTGTTAGGCCATTTCTCAGAATCTTTATCAATACCTGTGGGGTTTCTTTGAATCTTCTGTTGGGTCTATATGAATTCGGACTTGCATTATAATCTGTTGACTCTGCATATGTGTTGGATACTTCACAGGCTGATTGTGAAAAGCTCACATCTGAGTGCGCTTATCTTGTGAAAGGATGACGGTGATGGTGCAGTTTGTAGTCCCAGACTATTTTCTGAGTTAATTGTCTCACCATGCCTTAATTTGGTTTTGCTATATATACACTTTGCGAAGCAAACGATCCCCTAGGAGAGTCCCACAGCAGTAGGGAAATGTTACATACTGTACCAGTTTGGCAAAGGTAATTTCCTGAACTCCAGAAACAAATGCATAGCAATAACCATGTGTGAGACCCTGCCCTGAGCTGTGGGATGCTTTCTGGCTGACCTGAACTGTGCCTCTGCATCCATCATTTGAAGGAAGAATGCTTAACAGGATTTGGTGCTTTAATGGAAAAGATGAGAGAGCTAGAAAAGTAACTGCAGGTTTGCATTCTCTTGAATGCAAATGTGACTTGCTTGTTCTGTTTTCTCATGTTTTTACGCCATCGTGTTTCCCAGTTTGTCCAGGTACAGATTTTTGGGGCTGCATAGTCTGATGGATGTACGTGGTGTGTTTTTTTTATCCAAGCACAGACACCAGTTCAGCTTAGTCCATCCCTATTTACTTGTGGTGTTAGAGCTGCATAGCTTACGGTGCAGTCTGGGAACACTCACAGACTGTGTGCTAGTTACACAGCTTTAGCAATAATGGTCCCCTGAGAGACATCCCATACTGTAGATCCATTATTCATGCTCAGTTCAGATTTAGGTTCCCTCTTACAATGCCAGAAGAGCTGCTGCCAATCCAGGTGGCTTTTTGTGCCTGGTCATGGCTGTGATGAAGGTTTCCAGAGTAAAGCTGATTTCTTCTTACCTGCCACTCCTTCTCTGTTCCCCACTGAAGCTCTGGTCACCTGCTTTACTTCTCTTGACCCAGTCTAACCATGAGATCATAGAATCACAGAATGGCTTGAATTGTAAGGGGCCTTAAAGATCATCTGGTTCCACTCCCCCCCACTGCCACAGGCAGGGATGCCACCCACCAGATCAGGTTGCCCAGGGCCTTGTCCAACCCGGTCTTGAACACCTCCAGGGATGGGGCATCCACAGCTTCTCTGTGCCAGTGCCTCACCACCCTGTGAGTGAAGAATTTCCTCCTAACATTGTAGAGGATGTAAGCCAACAAAAATTGCACGTGTCTTTGAACATGCAAACCACCTTAGCTGTTTGATACCTTGCAGAGGGGAGTCAGCTGAATTGCTCCGGCAGATGCCTGCTTCTCTGGCCCTGATATCAAAGCGAGCAGAATGCTTTTACTGAGCGTCTTTGCAGGGCTTCAAGCCAAGGAGAGGTTGAGACAAAATCTAGCAAGAAGCAACATGGAAAAACAAGAGCCCTGGAAAATGGTATTTATTTGGTAAAAACATTTTAGTATGAATCAATCAGAAGCATTGCCACTTACCAGTATTTCTTTGGCATTGTATGGATCTTTACAATGAAATTCCATATCTTAGCTTTTCTACTGGTCTCCTTAACTCTGGTATCACAGCTTACTAGCCCTGAATGTTGCAGATTGCAGTTATGGATCAACAGCCATGTGGCTTGTAGTATGAAATGTGAATGACAACTGAGAGCCTCATGTTTGAGAGATGTGAGCTTGCACTAAAAACGGAGGAAATCTCACATTTCTGAAGAACATATGTGCCCCATGGAGACACATGCAGTTTGCATTTCCATTTGAAAGCTGTGGTTTTTTTACATCTCTATCATAGAGAGAAAGAGAAGGTATTTCTGATACCTAATGTAGGTGAGCTGAACCACTTAACAAGCACCAGGACTTCCTGTGGAGGAAGCTTCATCCTTTAATGCTGCACTCAGCATCATGAAAGTAATGGCTTGGTTTCTCTGATGGAAGTACAACATGAAGTCTATTGTTTCTTCCTCAGGTCCCTTCTGTAGCTGGATTGCTTTTACTGTTGGCAGCTGGTACTTAAAAGGACAAAGACAAGGTTTGTTCCACAGGCAACTCCACAACCTCTTCGCTAGCTATCTGCTTTCCAGGTCTCTGTAGAGTCAATTCTTGGGAGATCTTATTTGTCAAGATATGCATAATTTTCAGATCTTGGAAATGTGTCAAGAATTCCAGACAAAAGGGTTTTTGCCTGCATAATCTTGTGTTTAAAAAAGACAGATGGCATTTAACTAAGGCCTGAGTCAACCATTGCAATTGTTACATTGAAGGGTCTGCAAGTAAAATTCCGTGCTCTCCTGTATAAGTTCTGTCCATGGCTCCATGCGTGCTGGCAAACATTTGAATGACCTTCATGTGCTCGCTGACATGGGATAGATGCAAAAATGTAAGCGGGGTTTTCTTCCAGCTTGAGCTAAGAAGTGGGAGGCAGAATGGTCATGCATCAAGGGGGTCTTTGCTTTTGGAGTCATGTACTTGCATATCCAGTTCTGGTTTCCTTGAAGTTCATATTTTCGTATACATTCATCTCTTTTTCAATATTCAATGTTTCTGGGAGGTTTAAAGATTCTTATTTGCTTAGATCAGAAAAACTGTCAGTGTTGGTTGCAGGAATGGGGGAAGAGGCCTTAGAGGTGAAGGGTGTGTCGTGCTGTTTTGACAGAGGAGGGCAAACTGGAAAACAATCTTACGGTCTGTTTTTCTCCCTTGATATATTCAGGGGTCACCACTTGACATCTTCAGGTTTCAGAATCAGTGTGCACTGGAATTACGTCAACCGGTTTCTAGCCGGTTAGAAATTTGGGGTGATATCACCATGCAGGGAGAAAACTTTTTCTGAGCTCTTCCCATAGTGAGGAAGGCAGAAATGAAGTTTTTCAAATACAGGGTGAATTTTCTGTGCATTGGCAAAAGAAGTCTGCAGTGGTTTCCATGGCCACACAATCGCATGGTTCTCATTATAACAAAGAAGACAAATATATCTGTTTGTATTTTGATTTCTTCCATATGTGTATTCCCTGTGGGTCTTTTCTGTAGACTGAGATCCTAGGTGAGTTTCCCAGCTCTTGCTTTTTGAGATGATGGTGTTACAGGGACTCAGAAAAGCATTAGAGTTTGTAAGAAGTGAATGTAATGAGTGATTTAAAATACCTCAGGGCCCTAACCATAAGACTCAAAGGTTGTAGCAAGATTGTGTTCTCTTTCAAAGAGTTTGTGTTTGGGAAGTATTCATGAGGTTTCTTGTAATTAATGGCTGGATATCCACTCTCAATGGCAGAGTTAGTGAGACAGCATCATCCCCGAGGCTCAGATCTTCAAACATTTAAGCACAGCCATAACTTCACACGTTTGAGCGAGAGGCAGACTCTTAGAAGCAATGATTGTTCCTGTTCTCACCAGGTGAGGAGCAAGCTCTTTGGAAAATCTGGATGTTGCTCTTGTCACCTAACCCAGCCCCTAGCATGTGTGTGTGGAAAAGATAAAGGACTGCTCCTTCATGCCTTGTACCATGCATTGCCACAACTGCTTTTGGGCCATGTGTCACCACTGTGGTGTCTCAGTGTTTCCACTGATGCACTGATTCCACAGCAGGAACGGTTTCCACCGTTCCTGCTGTGCAGGGGTGACTCCCTGCATGGGAGCATTCAGAAGATGGGGAACCAGGGGGCTGGTGTTCAGTCCTGCTGGTCACCACTGAAACAGGAGTTGTCTTGTTTTGTGCACAGGGTTCTTGATGGAAGGAGGTGGAGAGGAACCAGGGATCAGGAAGTGGAAGGTGAGTCCCAAGGTGAAGCTCTGGACAAAGAAGAGGACAGGGCAGGAGGTGCTGGGACCGGGGAACTGAAGGAACCACAAGGGAAAGCTTTTATCCGCAGAGCTTATGATGAGAGCTTCCACTTCTACTGCCACCTAAAGGTGCACATGAAATGTTGGGTGGCCAAAGCAAAGCAAATCCAGTGTGAGGAGTGCACTGAAGTCAAATCCACAAAGAAGGAGCTGCAGAAAGATCAGCTGGAGGTCCGTGGAGCAGTGGGGATGGCCAAGAAGAAAAGGCAGCTCCCTGTGGCATGTGACATCTGTGGCTGAGAGTTTGCTCGTGCCTCAGGTAGGGTTGGTGATAGCAGGGTGGGAAAAAGGGGGTTTTGTCCCAGGGCCCTGTGCACACGCTGTGAAAAAGGCTGGGCAATATAATGAAGTGATAATCTGAAATCTCTTCCACCCTGCATCTCTCTGAGTGCTGTGTGAGGGAAATGCAGCTCAGCTTGTTTCTCCTGCCCCACTGAGCACAACTACTTTCTGATGAGTTCTTCCCTAATTGGTTTTCCACTTGGCTCATCAAGGAAAAGTGGGGCTACTGGCAAATTTAAAAGCCTCCAAAAATAACTGAGCTGTTCCAATTCTGTGGCTGGCACAGCAGGACCAGTCAGAGGAGTTGAGTCTCTTTGCCCTCCTCGTGGCCAGCTCGTGGTGCCCCGGTGGGCTGGGATTCTCCATCTGCCTCCTGGCTGCTGGCCTCCTTCTCCGTTTTTTGGGAGAGCCCTGGGCAGCAGGCTGCTCTCCCAGCTCCTTCACCTGCATGTTTTCAGTGAGTGTCCCTGCTCATTCCCAGCTCTGCTACTGCTTTCTTTTTCACAGGCTGCAACTCGCATTCATAAACTGGTTTTCGGGAGCCAAGGGAGAGGAACTGCCAGTGTGTGCAGAGGTGCCTGGTTACTCAGAGGCTATTAAAAGCCAGATGACGTACCCCAGGAGATGATAGCTGTATTCTTGGAGGCCAAATGCTAGGCCTGAACCCAGAATTTTTCTCTTAAGACCTCAGCCATCAGTGGAGAATAGCTCCTTGGATGAGGGAGCCTAGTGTGTAAGATCCCCTGGGCTGGCACTCCTCTAGTGTGTAATCAGAGTGTGTTTATGGTCTATGGCTGCTCATGGAGCTAAATTATAGCAATTTTGTGGAGAGAAATATTTAAATTGTTCTTCTGCTTTCTCTTTTGCATCATTAGTGTGTGTGGCTTAGAGTTTACCATTAGCCTCACGCCTATTGTAATTGCAGTCCTCTGGTGTGAAGCTAAATGTTATTGCCGGAACAGGGCCAGGAAAGAAGGAGAGATGCGCGCAGCAAAGCGATCGCAAAGAAAGCGCCGCTGTGTCTGGCTCTATTTTGTCTAATACGCAGGTGATTCAGATGTCAGAGGAAGGAGCAGCAGAACACATCTCTTGATGAAGCCCAGGTCGCTGTTTCCCAAGTCTTTGTGACATTGCCCGAATCCCAAGTGAGCCAAGCTGGCTCGGAGCTGGTGACAGTGACTATATGGAGGACTGCCCTGAGCAGGGTGGAAAGGAGCAGACTAGTGCACCCTAGAATGAAGTGGAGTGGGCTTGCGAGACCAAACAAAAAGCTGCCCTGAGAATTTAGGGTGGAAGAGAGGGAGATTTTGTGGCTGAATCATTGATATTCTCACAGATGCCTGTTACTTTGCGGGGTGAGGAAGGGCTGCTTTGTTTTGTCTGATTCTTTCCCCTTTACCATCTTGCTGCCACTGAGCCAGCTGGAACTGTCCCCTAGTACAGAGATGCTAGTTGGGCTTTTCTACTTGAGAGGAGTCTTCTTTGGGAATTGGGCTAAAATGGCTCTGCAGCCATTTAGGTAATACCTTCTGCAGTGCAGGTCTAGTCATATCCACATTTCTGAGGTGACTGTCCATTACAAAGAAGGATCAGAGCAGGGGCTGGGCACCCACATTCTCTTTCTGAGCAGACGACAGCCCTGAGACCTTCCACCCTTCCTCCAATTCAGGGAGGAGATGACAAAGCTGCCACATCCAAGGAAGGAGAAGGTGTGTCTGTAAGCCAGGGCCCCTTGTTGCTTGGGTGTTTAATACAGTTAACAAGGGATTGTCGCTAATGAAGGAGTTTCTGTCTGAGTGACTGCACATGGCTGTTCCCCGTGGCACACAGGACATCACTTTGTAAAATGCGTTTGGATACCTGAAGTAAAGCTCACCTCTTTGGTGCCAGGATGATGCAACAAATTTGTTGCAGCACACTGGTCCCTTTAAGAATAAATTTCATAACACCTTTTTTTCCTGCAGTTTCCTAAAATATAATCTGATAATTAATGGTTTGCTGAATCCATTATGAAGTGCAATTAGATGCAGGGTTCCTGTGGCTCAGAGGGGACGGATAGCATTTATCTCCCTTTCCCTAATGCCAAAAGGTTGAACTCTGCCACCGCAGTATTTACATGCTGAGCGGTGATCCCTGCCACATCTTGCACCCCGAGACCTTGCAGTGAGCAATGGTTCATCACACAGCCCAGAGCCCCAGGGGTGCAGGAGATGAACGGATGGGAGTTTTCCAGCAGCATCTTCTGCTGGCTGCTCGCTGCCACCAGGCAGAGCTGGACAAGCAGGAGCTTTTGTGCCAGCAAGGCAGTTTCTTGTTCCTATTACATCTTGAAGAGTAAGCAGCAAGGAGCACTGGGGACTGCTCCATGTATCGGTGGAGCTAATGTTGCATCGCTTTTTCAGGTTTTTGGGAGCCAGCAAGCGTGTGGCCCTGCTGAAACGTTGCACGTGTATTTTAAGCGCTGCAGCCTGTCTCTCCCTCAGTTGTCTGCATGGTTTGTCCCCGGGGCTTTGCCGTGGCAGTGAGATGGAGGAAGCGTTGTCACTGAAACCAGGAGTGACCAGGAGATGGTGCTCGAGGTCTTGAGTAGTGCCAGTGGCCAGGTGGGTCCGCTCCTCCGAGCCCTTGCGGGCCAGCCCTACTAGCCCCTGGGCTGGCAGGCACGGAGAGTCCTTGAGCTACTGCCAGGCTGCAGCACAGCACCAAGCCCCGGACATCACTGCTTAAAGGAGAGCCTGAAGCTGGGCTGTGCCCACCTGTGGAGAGAGTAAAATACAGTCTGAAGCAATGAAAAAGCCTGGGAAGCTCACAGTCCCTGCAGCCAGCAGGAGAGCAGAGGGGAGGCTGCTGGAGAGCATCACACATCCATCCAGACACAGGGACGAAGGAAGAGCTGTGCATGGTGCTCAGGCTGAGCACAGAGACAGTGACAGAGCAGACAAGCATGTCTAGAAGCGTGTATGGAAGGTATGTGATGGATTTTGCCCCACAGGTTGGAGAGGTGGGAGCTGATCCCCATTTTCCCCCTCTGTGGGGGACTTTGCAGCTACAGAAATCTTGCACAGCTCCTGTGAGTGCCCTGTGGAGCAGGAGATGA
>CM021751.1:6468602-6497068 GCA_011075105.1 Heteronetta atricapilla
GTCCTGTCCCTTGCTGTGTCCTATTCTTGCAGGTGCCAGCTGCTTCTGGAAAGAAGGCAGAGTGCTTGTGACAGAAACCTGGAGGGTAACGTCCCATGGAGGAAGCTGGTTCCTGAACCGGATCAGTTAACAGCTGGTGCATGCCTGAGAGAGGTGGGCTTGTGTGTCTCCTCGTGTTAATTAGTGGCACTTAGGGTGCAGGGTGAAGCTTGTGCCTGTTAGGAAATGTCTGTTTTCTGTGCAGCTTTCATTCTGCCCCAGTGTCTGTCCTCTTCAGGGAGGAACCTTTGGAAAAAGGCAGGGTGCCCCGGTGCAGAGCAGTGCCCCTTAGCAGCCCTCGCTTGGCGTTTCCCAATGCGAAGTGTAACGTGCAGCCTTACTATGTTATTTTAACACAGCACGTGCAAATTCCGTGTTCTGGGATTATTATTATTTTCTATAAATCCAGCCCACCTATGATTATGTACAAAGATACTGCTGCCCTGCCTAGGAGCAAGGGGTGGAGGCGGCAAGGGCAAGGAGTGAGCCCTGAGCTTTCAGGAAGCCTGCTTGGATGCTGCTGGATCCTCTCCAGCCCCAGGCAGTGTCCCAGGGGAGAGGAGAAGGGAGAGGGCACCAGCAGGCCGAAAGCCTTTGGCACAGGTTGTCTCTCCTGCAGCTGGCCCTGCTCGGCAGGCAGGCCCTGCCAGTCCCCGCACCGCAGCTGATGCTGATGTTTTGGCAGATTTCATTATCGGCCTGGCAGGCTGCCAGCGTGTCCCCAACGAATTCGAAGCCGAAAAGGGAAAACAGCACTTCTAACGGGTTCCAGCTCAGCAAATGCTGAGCTGCATTTCACAGGGCAAAGACAAGGCGCTCCGGCAGCCTGAGGGAATTCCCGTCCCGAATATCCATGGTTTGCTGCAGAAGGCAGGAGCCAAAGCGCTTCCTCGGGAGCTGGGCTCAGTAACCTTTGGTAATGGCAGGGGTTGGCTGGCTAAAGGACAGGGCTCCGTCGCCTCTCCAGCATCAGTTAATGCATCTAATCCCGCAGCACAATCTGCTGTATGGCACAGTAACTTGCAGTGCGTCCTAATTTCCTCTGTTAAAACAGGAATTCCTTTTATCTGTTCTCCAGCCAGTCTTCAGCACATGATGGGAGTGCGAACAGAAGCTTTCTCTTTGCCTTCCCAACCCCATTTACGATTACTCCAAAGCAGGAAATCTGTCCAGGTTTCTAATCATATTTAAACAAACCTGATAAAGTGAGCTATCTCTTAATCCGTTTAATATGAGACATACAGCTGTTGTATAGAGCCTGCTGTTAACTTGCTATATTTAACTCTCATCCACAAACGGGAGCGGGGCCGGGAAGCACCCAAGAGCCGCACGACGGCACCTGCTTCTCTGTGACCTGCAAGGAAACACAAAGTCCTTGCTGGAAAACTGAGCAGATGAGACAGAGGCTGGAGGAGCAATAAGGAGCAGTGGGGATCCAAATCGCCTGGCATGTGGGCGCAGTTCGAGCTGCGTGCATCTTAGCATCGCTAAATGTCAGGCTGTGTGTCTGGGAAGAGATGATGCTGGCTGTACGGAGACGGGAGGGGACTACAGTCGGGAAAGCGATGTCTGAAAGCATCCCGAGGACTGTCGGTCATCACAGGAGGAGCATGGAGCTGTGAGTGACATCTGGGGGCTTCAGTCGCTGCTTTTGGCAGAAGATGGAGGTGTTTTACTCCTGCCCCCTGCTCTGAGCAGCGCTGCGACTGGATGTCATTCCTGTACAGCTGCTCACCCACAGCAGCGTATGACAAGCAAACAACAAACTGGAGACAGCACAGATGACTATGACAAGCAGAAGTCAAGGGCTGGAAAATCTGCCTTGTTGTGTGAGAGCAAAGGAGCTCAAATTGCTGGGCATGGCTAAGGAGTCACTGGGTGGAAGCCTTCACCTCCCTGTGCCAGGAGAATGTGACCTGTAGCCCAGCAAAGAACTGAGGGGCATCAGTGCTGGTAAAGGTACATCTACATGGAGCACAGGTGCTTGGGTTTGCCTTATTTCCCTTCCCCTCTTAACATCCTTGAGATGCCCAGCATTGAGGGCAATCTAGGCAATGACCTTTCAAGTCTAACAGGAGCAGCTGATCCCTATCTTGTTTTTGGGGAGGGTCTGTGGTACATGCTCAGCCCCACGCAGGGTTTTGCTATCTGGAGAGACTACACCCAGATGCACATCTGGAAGGTCTCTGGTTGCTGGTAAATAACTCCTGTTCTGGCAAGGGTTGCGGGGAAGGCTGTGCACCAGGTGGAAGTTGGGTGGGATATCTGGAAGGATCCCTTGGCAATTAAAAATGTGTGGACAGTTCCCTGGACCTAACATGTGCTGCTTGCTCTCTTTTCCAGTCCAGAGGCCCCATCAAGAGAGAATTCGGAGTAGGACTCCATCAGCTGATACTTAATGCAGTAATATTACACTTATTTAGCCCCTGGCACATCAAACCTTTTGTTTTTGTCCCTGAGCATTCAGCAGCTGCTGTTACTGAGCTGTCCAGTGACAGGTAGGGCTTCTGCCAGCGTGGTTACAGATGGTAGCGAGTTCGGTGATACACAGGAGTAGGTCAGACGATCCCTGTGGCATGCATGAACTTCCATTTATCAACACCACGTTTCCCTTGCAGCGGAACCGCTTTCTGTTAGCAGTGAAATCCCTCTGTAGCTCCTCGCAGCCTCTCTCATCGACTAACCCAGATAATCCTCTGCTATCTGCCACATCTCAGTAGACCTATTAAACACACAAAAGTTCTGGTGTCCTTGCGCATAACCAGAGTGGGATGTAAGATTTCGTATCCCCCAGTGCAGGATGCTGCCAGAGTTTTATTGGAAGTCCAAATAAATAAACCCTTCTTACTCATCCATCTCTCCTCAGTGGTAGGAGAGGGCTTTTCCTTTTTAGAACAGCAGCGCTGTGCAGCTGATAGCACTGGGGACCCGGGTGATGGGTTGTAGGATGCTAGGAGCTTTGTGTAATTGGTTTGGGTCTGCTTCAGTCGTACATGAGGGTGAGGAGCGGTAGGATGTATTTTAGGGGTTCACAGTGACCTCCTTACAGGCTGAGGAAACCAAACTGCCAGCCCTGCTGTGCACCCAAGCTTTCTTTTGCCCCTCTCCCTTTAGGATATGCACATGACTGCCAAGCTTTGTCAGGCTCTGTCCCCTTCTCCCCTCAGTCCTCGGAAGGCCAGCAGGGCAGTCGCACAACAAGAGCCTTGCTGCTGACGCTTCTTGTTGGTTGTGTATCGGCACTTGCCTCCTACTCCTTGCCGCAAACAACTCTACCTCTGCTGCATGCCTAATGCAAGCATTGCAGATGGATGATTCAGCACCTGGAGAATTGCAGATGCCTGAGATATTATTTTGAGCATCTTGGGGTGGCTCTGGGAAGCAACAAGGGTTCCTGCACTCTCCCATTTGGCAGTCGTGTCCCTGTGTGGTCAGGCAGGTGCAGGATGTGGCCGCAGGGCAGCCTGGTGTGCTCTTGGCTGTTGCCTTCCTGCCTTGTGCCTTCTTGGCTTTTCTCCCCTACCATGACTCTGCAGCTCTGGATGGGAAGCAGGAAGAAACTGTAAGCGGCTGGGATCAGTGGCTGCAGGTCAGGGACCTGAACACCTGCCTGGGGATGGGCTTCAGCAGGGGCTGTAGGTCCTGAGCCCTGGGAGACGTTGGCTGGGCACTTAGGACTTAGACCTTGTCCTCTGCAGTGTTCTGTGACCTCCAGGAGCCTCCACCTGTCCTCCAGAGCCCCGCTGAGGGGTCAGCCCTTTGTGCAGCCAGCGTGGGCTAGTCCTTGGGTGTCTGTATGGGCTTGTGGATGCCAGAAGTTGAAGAGCCCTTTTTTCCCCCTGCCTCAGGAGGTTCCCTCAGCGATGATCTCTCCCTGCATGTCCAAGTGCCTGAATTTGTTTGGTTTCACTCCCCACCGTTACCTTTCTGCTTCCTCTCTTCTTGTGCTGCAGACAAGGTGTCCGCAAGGTGGGCAGCACGATGGAAGAAGAGGATTATGACATTATTACCAGGGAGCACTTTCTCCCTGCCTTTTTTTCTTTTATGTAAGCTCAGATAATGCAGAACACATCCACAGAGATTTTGTCTCAGCTCTCCCCCAAAACCTCATAGTCTATGATGAAGCCCAAGACATCTCCAGCACAAAGATTTTCATTTTCCTTTTTAAAGTTGTGAATGCCTGAAAAGAGAGGTTTAGGAGAGAACAACCTTTAGTGTCACTTATAATCTCACTGCACGAGTCTGTAATATCCCTTGCTCAAATGAATACATACATCCAACTTTTTCCCGAGCGTCCTTCAAGAAAATCAATGAGGAAACAGGATTTGCCATGCTGGTCTGGCTCGCCTAGGGTCTTCTCTTGAGAAGCAACTAGTCTCGTGCTCCAAAGGTGATAATCCTTTGCCAGGCACAGAAACATTTCTTGCAGCAGCCTGATGGGGAAATAATTCTGCTCAGGGCACTGCATCCCCCTCAGCATTTAAGTGAGCGTTTCCTTGCCTTTTTCTTCACCTCATCCAGGTGACCTGGTCTCCCTTTTCCTTCCAGAGAGGGCCCACAGTTTCCCTAGTCTTCCTTTCATCACTGATGCTCCTATAGGAGCCTTTCTGTTTGACCTTGATGTTTCTGGCCAAATTTAGTTCTAAAAGGGCTGTTGCTTTCCTAATCTGATCCCTGGCTGCTTGGGCAAAATCTCTGTATTCCTCCTAGACTACATGTCCCTGCTTCCACTGTCTGTAGGCTTCCTTTTTGCCTGAGTTTGTCCAGGAGCATTTGTTCTTCCATGCAGGCCTCATGGTGGTTTTGTACGATTTTCTCTTCCTCCTCCAACAGATATGGGGGTGTTCGAAGTCCCCCATGAGGACCAGACCTTGCCAAGGTGAGGCTGCTTCATCTGTCTATGGATGGCCTCATCTGCTTGGGCTTACTGATCGGGGGGCCTGCAGCACACCCCCACTCTAATGTCCCCTGTCCCTGCTCTCGCTGTAACCCTGACCAAACTTAAACCTCTCAGCTCCTCACCCACCCCCAGGCAGAGCTCCACGCACCCCAGGGGCTCTCTGACACAGAGGGTGACGCCTGCTCCTTGTGTCCCCTGCCTGTCCTTCCTAACGAGCCTGTGTTCCCCCATCCCAGCACCCCAGCCACGGGAGCCACCCCAGCACATCCCCACGAGGTCCTGGCCATACATCTCCAACCCTTTTAGTTATTTTCCATGTAACATCAGCACCCCTCTCTTTGTGTCCAGCCTCCACGTTGTTTGCCAGCCTGCTGCTGTCCTTTCAGGGCTCTCCTTTCTTCAAGGAAGCTGTTTATGCTCCGTAAAGCTCGATGCCTGTCCCCCTTTCCCCCGGCAGGGCCAACCACCCTTCCCTCGGTGTTGTCACTGCGGCTCCAAGCCACATGCTCCATCTGTGTCGGAGACACAGTGCCTATTGCTGCCTGCAGACGCGTCCCAGCACACACAAGGTTGTTTTAACTTTACCCTTCTGCCTTCTGTTCACCATCTTCCAGATCTGCCCTTTCCGATTTGCTCCACGCTGCTGTCTCCAGGGTCTCTCCAGCTCCAATCTGGCCTCATACACGGGCTGCTCCTGCTCCGAGTTAGCTCCAGTCTGTCCTTACTGGGGCTGGAGAAAGCTGTCATGGTGGCAATGGTATTCATCTGGATAAATGGTATTCATCTGGATAAATCATGGCTGCAAAGCCCAGCCCCTCACGCCCTGCCACCACCGTGGTGCTCCTGGCTGCACCTCTGGTGAGCGAATCCTGTCCGTTTGCAAGATTTCCTCTCCCACCGGGCACACGGAGCCACGCAGCTTCTTTAATGACAGCTGAGGTTTGTGAGTATTGACTTCATTATTCAGTAATTAAAATATTCCAGCTTCATTGCGACACAGGAGTGCATTAATCATTTATAGTATCGCGTTTTGATTCGACACCTTAGCAAACTTTAAAAGCAGCTTGTGTTGTGTATTCTGCTGAAATCTGGAAATTAAATCTCAAAATGTAGTGGTTCCTTGGCTTGAAAGATAGGAAAACGAGCTAGTTTCACCATGAAAAGAAAAAAAAAAAAGAAGGAAAAGAAAGAAAAAGAATGAAAGTCTTCTAAAAGTGACTGTAACCCAGCCTGGCTCATGGATGCACCCGCTGCCCGAGGCGGCGGCGCTGGGCCTGGAGGGGACGGCATCTGTCTCCACACATGACAGGGGGCTGGAGCTTGGCACGGCCACGCTGACCCTCTGTCATTCTTGAGGCAGCTTTGCAGAGTTTTAGCTCTGGTAATGAGATGGGTCCTTCGTCATCGCTCAGAGGAGGGGCTCCTCGAGGAGCTGCGGTAGCTCCTACTCCAGCCCCTCTCCCCCTTCATCATGCCACCCTGTGCAACACGCCAGCTCCCCTGAGCATCCCCTGAGCATCCCATCCCAAACCTTTCTCCCCGGGGGCAGGAGGGCAGGAATGAGGTGTGCTGGGCAGGTTTGCCAGCCCGAGCAGCCCGGTGCTCGCTTGCCAGGCTGGAGGCATCGCCGTCACTGCAGGGAGTTTGGCAGCACCGAGTGCCCGTCCCCCTCCTCTGCCCCATCCTCTATTATTGGCAAATGCTCTGAGGGCCTGTTTGTGCGAATCTCTTGTACACAGTGGGGTTCCCCATCGATCGCTTTATTCCTTCCATCAGCTCTTAGGAGACCCCTGAGGCTGTGTCTTTTCTTCTTGTTTGTGTCCTGAGATGAGCGGAAAGGACAGGGGCTGGGGTTGGGGCACGATTCCCTCTTGGTTTGTGCCGTGCGGGGTATTTCAGAGGTAGGGAGGAGAGGGGAAGCTTCACTTCGGATGTGCTTCCTACAGGACCTGCCCTTGAGCTGGCAGCCACGGCACCCTCAGCCCCTGATCCCCCTCCGGGTGGGGTGTCCTTGTCACCATCCCTGTCCCCGACCCCTTTCATCCCTGCCCTGCCGCCAGCACCACCCCCTCTGGTCCCTTCACATCCCAATTAGCTGTTTGTTTAAAGTACTGCTAACCTCACTTGATAAGTTTACCTAATTGCTTCACTTAAGTTAATTACTTCTTGGCTGAACAAGAAAGCAACATAATTGATGTCAAGGCGTATTTGTCACTTTGATTAATGCCCTGGGAGCAGGGAACTTGGCCCTGGCCCCGCACCCTCCTGTCCCAGCCCCGGCCAAGCCTGGCAGCGCTCCGCAGGAAAGCAGAGGTGGGTGCAGTGTGCTGGTGGTGCTCCCTCCTCTGCTGGGCCCTGGGAGCTTCCAGGCTCTGTCGGTAAATCCCTTTACACGGTCCTGCCTTGGAAGCTGGGAGGCAGCCCCGTGCATCCGTAATGAGAGCAGCTGCCCGCAGCATGGGGCGCTGTGCACGTTTTGTGTTCACCTGGCAAAGGGGAAAGAGGTGATGCTCGTGGCTCCAGGCTGCCCTGGGTGGCCTCAAGGCGAAAACCTCTGGCCAGATCCCCACCAAACCCTGTGCTCTGCTCTGGCTGCCTGCGTGCCAGCACCGGCATCAGGATGTGGCCTTAGGTGGTGTCTTTGAGTCCTGGCTGACCATGGAGAGTTAGGATAGACAGCGGGATGCTGGGCTGAGATCCCTCCTGCTAAATGAGGCTGGAGGCAATTGTCAGGGAGTTTGCACCCTCTTCTTTCTTTCAGAGGGTTTATATTTTCTTTCCCTTTGCAACTGAAAGGAAATGGACTGAGAGATTTGAGGCAGTAGGTTAGCTCATAAAAAGCTTTCCTCAGGAGCGGCTGCTCACCGGACTTGGGGTGAATGCCCCAGAGAAACGCCTCCCGCTCCAGCGAAATCTTCCTCCTGTGACCTGCACCGAGAGGTGAACTTCTGTGGGAAAGAAAGATAATCCCCTCTGCTCACCGGGACTGAAGGCTCTGTGATAAAAGCTTTATTCAAGATCAAAGACATATTCTTTTTCCTTTTTTTTTTCTTTCTTTTTTTTTTTTTTTTTTAAACTCCTACCTTAAACAAAAAGTTTGGTTTACGCTGGATTGGAGCTGTGAGCGGTGACAGCTCCAGAGCTCCTCTCCTCGGCCACGCTGGTGCAGGGAGGCGAGGCGCCGCGACCATTATCCCCGCACAAAGAGGGTTCAGTGGCTCAGCTCTGCTTCCCGGCGCATGAAACCGCTCAGGATTCAGGTTCCCTTTCAGGCTGGGGATTATCCGGGCAGCTGGAGCAGCCTGGGGACCGATTTGCGTTTGATCTTACTCAGCAGTTTCAGCTGTGTGAGTGTCAGGCTCCGCTCAACTGTCTGGGAAGCCGCCTGAGCCCAAGGTGGGGTGACACGAGGGCTGGGGGTGCCCATTTCTGCTTCCCCAGGTCACGAGATGGCTCAGCTACAGATTGCAGGGTTGTGTCTTCATAACCACAACCCTGGCACCGGGTCCCTTTTTCTTGCTTTCTCTCCTGCCCCTTCCCTGCAGCAGGTCTGGAGCCTAATAAAAGGCAAACCTCAGCGACAACTGCCGAGGGCATCCTCTGTCAGCACTTTCAGATGCAGGACATCCCACGCTGGGGGGGCACCCTGAATTCTGAAGAAACCTAGAGGTGTGACTGTCCCAAATCTTGGGGTACCCCACGCCACGGGACACCCGGTCTGTGGGACTCTCCCTGCGATGCGACATCCCTGTCACATCTACCCTGCTTCTGGACACCCTTTAAGTGATGATGCAGGATGCCACGTCCTGCAGGACAGAAGGGCAGCCACACGGTGAGAAGCTCGACCGGCAGCCCCATACATTACAAATGGTGAAACAAATCCCGCAGGAGCCTTCTTCCCCCCCTCAGCGCTTATTTTCACATCACAGCCATGTCCTCCTGCCTCTCACTCACTTCCACAGCTACATCCTCTCCGTGTTTAGTCCGCTGTAAGATTAGGTACCATAGGTCGAGCTGTGTGCTCGGGATAACTCCTCTGAAGCTAATGGACTTATTATGGTCCCTCAATTCAGAGCTAAGCTCAGCAAACCTGGCCTGAGTTCCCCTAGCAGCGGAAAAAATCTCTCTCCAGGAATAAAATCCACTCTGTCTCCTGCAGTGCGCTTTGCAGGGAGATGAACCCCAGCTCTGCAGCACGCTTGGAGCCAGGCTGTGGGTCCCACCTGCGTGTGGCGAGGAGCTTCAGCTGGTCTTTGTCAGCCTGTCGTGGTGAAAACCCATGGGTGCCGCCCTGGGCATTGGAAAAGAGCAACTCACCTTGTGCCATTAGAGAAATAAAATAATTTGCATGATCTTTCAAATTGCATCTCCAGCTGTTGCGCTGCAGCTCTGGAAATGTCACTGGATTTGATCGTGTTGTGGTACACACAGAAGCACGCATGTGTGCACAGGGCTCCCCTCACATCTGAGCATCACGCCAAGGACTCGCAGGTGGCTTCTTGGGGATCGTGGTCCTTTTGCTGTGCATCTGACCAGGCTGTATTTTTTTCAGTTTTTGGTAACTTCTGGGTGCTCCTGGTGGACAGATTCAAGCCACCTGCAGAGCCAGGTGCTTTTTCAACACCTCCTTCCAAGCAGCTGCCTGGTGATGGAGATGTGACTTCCCTGGGCTGGGGTGAGAACGAGGATTGTCCCTTATGCCACATCCATCGCACATCAGCCTGCTGAGGCTGTGCAAATAGTGATGGGCTGGGAGAAACAGGCAGGGACAGGGACACTTGGGGAGGATAATTCCTGGCAGGACCAAGGAGCAGGGAAGAATGGACAAGCAGCTGTATGTCTGATAGGATGTCACTGCCAGCGCTCTGCTTGCCTGTTGCTCCTGCTATGTGATTTTCCCCTGTGCCTACAAGCAGATGAGACCACTGCTGAGGCTGAAATGAGAGAAGGAGGAAGGCCAGGGGCCCTCAGAAAGAAGGACAACTGTCCTTGTCCTGCCCATGAAAGCTGTGGCCCTATCACCGGCTGCTACCAGCAAATGTTTGAAGAGGGATCGTCAGGGATTGCTCCTGATCTCTAGCGGGCACAAGTCAGCAAACCCTTCACTAAGACTCACCTTGGCCAGAGTGGAAATCAGCCTGATGTCCTGACACGCCTCTCCAGAGCCAGGGCTGATATCGACACTCGGACCCACTAAGCATTGCCGGGGTCTGCGTGAACTCTGTCTTTGATCAAAGGAGGGCAACTGATCATCCCCAGAACCTGGAGAAGAGTTTCCTTGCCTGTGAAGATTACATGGGAGGTTCACTGAGCAAGCTCCCTGAAAGCAGGCCGGGGAGAGGTGGGCAGAGGAGAAGGTCACAGCCTCTTCAGAGGGAAATTGTCCTTTTCTTCAGAGTCAAAACTCCACCATTGAAAGGGTCACGCTGGACGCGGGGGACCTGGCAGTGTAGCAGCTGATGGAAGTGCGCTCTCACAGGGTAATCCAAGAGCTCTAATGATCTGCCTTTGATCTCCTATTCAACAGGGAGATTTATTACAGCTTTCATTTCAAGTCAGAACTGATGAATTTCAGTGGACCTGTCGAGTGGCTACAATCTGGAGGCATTTATCTTTCAGGAGGAAGCGACTGTCTCCTCTCTTTGTCTCTTGGAAATGATGGGGGGGTATGACATTGTGCCAGGAGATACCTGCTGCGTGGCATTGGGGTCTCTGCCTGTGTTTCCCTTAATGTCTCTCTGCCAAAGTTTTGCAGCAGCAGCAGGGCCTTCCTATGAGCTCTGGAGGGGCTTGGGCCCCTCTGCAACACATGGAAAAGGTGCTTTGTTCCCAGACCGGGGATCTTTGCTAAATAACAACCATTTTATCATTGCTGAGAGCCACAAAAGAAGCTCTCAGGCGTTATTTGAGGCTGCTTCTCAGGTAGGACCAGCTCCAGGCACCTCTTTGTGCTGCTCCCTGCCTGCACCAAGCAGCAGCTATGGCAGGAGCATGTTTGCTGCTGCTTATTGGTGCTGGTTGGAGGCTTTCTTGAAATGAGAGATGCGTGCTATCGTTCAGCACCTCTGACTATTTCTCCCAGCATCCAGAGCTGGTCCCATTGCTTCATTTTGGCCTCTACCTCGTCCCCATCTCTTGCACTGAGGAACCAGCTTTCGCTTGGCCGGTGGCTGCACCGTCCCTCAGCACAGAGGAGTCACGGCACTTGTCCTTGGAGCACTGCACGGGCGATGACAGCAGCCCTCCAAGCTCCCATCGCTGTCACGACCCCGGCAGGTCTCAGCACCCCTGCAGTCCTGCAGGGCTCTGCCTCCTCCCGCGGGCTCTGCGCTGGCAGCAGCTCCTCCGCAGGGCCCGGCGCTCTCCCTCCTCTGTCAGCAGACAACAAAGAGGCTCCGGTGTGCTTCTGCTCCTGAGCAGGGATGGGGTCTCCTGGGACCGCCTTGGCTGCCTGCCCTGGCTCGTCTTGATTTCACCAGTGGTTATCTGAGCACGCTGCCAGCCCCACGAGCCCCTCGGTGCTTTAATCCAGCGGGACCTCCGGCAGCGACGTGAGATCTTTCCTCTCCTTTGCTCCAAGGATCCTGCCCACGGCAGCAGCAGGATTCCTGGGGCTTGGGGGAGAAGAGCAGGGTACCAAGCACTGGTGCACCAAGGGGTAAGAAAGATGTGGAGTCCACGCAAGCAAGGAGCAGGAGCTTCGGAGATATGGCACCTTTCCAAAGGATCTTTTTCAGGGAACCAGCGTGCAGGCAGACTGCTGGAGCTATGCAGAGTCATTGTGCAGTGGGACAGGCAGGGTCCTTCCTGGGAGCAATGCCTGGCTGGTTGCATTTCTGGGGCCGTGGTGGCTGTGGTTTCACCTTTCCGCCCTGCCTGCTGCCTGCTGCTCATCTGATGCTGGAGCTGCACGCAGCATGGATGCAGGTGGCATCGTGCCGTGAGCCCCCTACCCCTTGTCATGCCCGGGGGGGCCTCAGGGTTAGAGGAGCCCTGTGAAAGCCCTGCTACCCTTCAGCACATCCGTGGGTACGGAGCTGCACATCCAGGCTGCGTGACCTGCTCTCTGTGCCTCGTCCCCATCCGTCTCCAGGCTGCCTTGCTGTGGCCGTGCAGCACGGCAGCGATTTGTACGTGTGGGTGGTGGTGGCAGGGGAAGAGCCACCCGTTGTCAGCCTGTCCCCTAATCCATCCTGCAGACAAGCGGCTGCCTGCCTGCCTGGCAGACAGCACCGGGAGGGCTGCTGCTCCCTGCCAGGGACTGCTAAAGAGCAGGCCCCATATTGATTGGCCCTGTCACTGCTTGAGGGATGTGTTCTCGTGACAAGGCTCCAGCATTAGCAGTCTGCACACACGTCGGCTGCACCAAAGGCCACCGAGGCCTCCTTCCTTGGCAGGTACAGCAGGGACAGGGCTTGGGGCCACCTGCGGCGACACCTCCTGCCCCAGGGAGCCAGGGCATGAGGGTGGCTGGGGGTTATGGACTTGCAGGATGGGGGGAAGACCAAGACGATCTTGTGTCCGGGGATTTGGGTGACGAGGAGATGCTTGGGGAGCAAGTCAGCACTCAAGACAGGAGTGCGGCTCACCGTGGACAATAGAAGTGTGGATCCTTCCAGCTCTTGCTCTGTGCCTGCCAGATTTGATGCGCCTCGATGTCTTCAGTGGCATCAAGGCTGCAGGAGCATGAGTGGGGCTACAGTGTTTTTTAATTGAAAATGCTAATTTGCTGTTCTCCAAGCTGTTAGTATGAAATGGCTGGCTCAGACAAAAATACCCCTTCGGAAAAAGCTCTTTGGAAAAAGCTCAGCATTTCTACAGTGACCTCTCCGGATGTTGTCAGAAGTCAAAAGCTCAGAATCTCTTCATTTAGAGCTGGGCAGCGCTTTGACAGGTGAGCGTTGGCTCCTCTTCTCCTGGTTGGAGTTTAAAAACTTGTTCACCGTTCTTCATGTGCTCGTGGGGACTGGGAAGTGTTCGCTGGGGCCACGCCGCTTACTTGTTACAGCTTTACTGCCCACTTGCCTTCTGGACAGCTTTATCTGTTTATGGGGTCGGTGCTTTTTGATGGGCACCTTGCACCTTGCACCCTCACTAACGTGATTGCCTGCTCGCTCCTGTTAATGAGCTGTTTGTTTATCTCTGGAATGGGCAAATAAGATATAGATAGGTTTTTTTCACCTGCCCCCTCATTAACATAATGCTGAGCAGGAGAGCCGGTCTGAGTGGTGCTGTCAGGCTTCATTACAGGAATCCAGCCCGAAGAGACACGCGGCTCTGGGAGCTTGCTGCAAGGCCATCCGTCAAGCCAGACCCAACCGTCCCCATGCAGACAAAACGTCAGAGCCCCAGCAGAGAGAGGTGAGCAAGTGATTCCCCCTGCCCAGCACAGGCTGACCTGCACTCCCATTAATCCGTCCGGAGAACATAGCTCCTTTCCTGGGTAGCATTAAAGTGATCTTGGTTTCCCAGTTCATGGTGCAGTCACCCCATTGCTGCCTTGCAGGGTGACCAGTGGGACCTGGGTTACCACCAGACACCAGGGCTGGTGCCAAACACTAATGGATGGTAAAGCTTTTCATGAACACTACGGAAACAAGTGTCAGTTGTTGGCCTCTGTAACAAATAGTGTCTGAGCAAGATGCTGAAGGGATGCCCTTTCTTCCTTCATGTCCCTCCTGCAAAACTCTGCCCTCTCCTGGGGAACAGCCTGTGGCAGTGGAAAAACTATTTCAAGGGCATTTTATATAATAAAAAAATAAATAAAATAAAAGTAAATAAAAGTATTTCAAGGGCATAAAAGCTTCTGTTTGGGCTAGTCCTGGGAAAAACCTGTCCAGAAGAAGGAATGCTGTAGCCATAGACATCCAAAATGAGGACACAGAAAAACAGAAATGAAGCAATGGGCAGCAACGTGTCCCACAGTGTGTGTGGGCTGAAGTAAGCAAGGTGGTGGGAAATCACCTTGTGATCCCTGTTGCCCTGTTGGGTGCTGGTGTGGATGTGGGGATGAGTGCATTCCCCTTTCCCTCTTCAAGTCCACTTCATAACCCCGTGTGATGCCAGGGACACAATGCCCATCCTCCTTACGGGCTTGCCAGGTCACTGAGAAAATGTCCTGAAAAAGGAGTCCCACGGCGTGCAAGGCTTTCTGGGCTCGGTGAGGGGGGATATGTGGGGAGCTGGCATCCAGCTCCCCACATATGCAAGGACAGGGGTAGAAAAACCTCCCCAGGCTGGGGCGTGCAATGCAAAGTCTCACAGTCTGAGCCCCTGCTCGGTGCACGGCTGCCTCTAATGCCGTTAAAGCAGAATACAGCGGCAGTTCAAGCCCTTTCTCCCTAACGGGAAGTGGTGTGCAAAGTGAAAGGTTAATGAAGGTAGCCGTGCCTGGCCAAATCTGAGCTCTCCCCATCCCCAGGCACCCTCTCTTGCTCGCCTATTAACATCCGTGCTGGATGGCTGGGCCAGGCAGCGTTTGCCAGCACAGGAGGCAGTGGTGCAGGGCTGGGCAGGAGGAGGCACCAGCTGCTCCTCTCCTTGCATGCGGCGGATAAAAGGAGCAATCCTCCACACGTCTGGGTGGGAAGGCCCCTCGCACTGCTGCTCTCCTGCTGGTGCAGCAGGTGCCTTGGGAGCTGAGGATCACGACAGCAGGAACAAAGAGCACGACTGCTATTGTCGTTCATGCTCGGTGGCAAGCGATGGAGGTGTTTGCCCCCCGTCGGGGCAGGATGCTGCCACTGCCATCCCAGGTAAGCTGAGCTGCTGTGACCCCAGGCTGGCAAAGTGAAAAGCAAAGACATTGGAGCCTGCTGACCTTGGCAAACTGCTGTTTCTGCTTCAGGCCCTCATCCTGCCCATTGGATTTTGAGCTACACAGCAGAAACGCGTGCTCATAACCCTGACACTGGCTTCCCTGCTTGCTGAACTTGCCTGCTCCTCTGGCCTAGAAAATCGGGGCAGTGGGCTTCACGCAGCCTGATCCCCATAAGGTCCCCACACACCCCATCCAGACACGTTGGTGCTGGACACAAGGCTGGGAAATGCAGCCAAAAACCAAGAACTAACCAAGACGGTAGAAAAAAAACTCCTCACTACTCTCCTTGATGTATTATTTTTTGGATCCGTACGTCCTTGTACTCCTTGGTCCAAAATCTAGGGTGATCCCCAGTAAGCAGCTAACAATTTGAGGGAGAAATTCAGCCCTGTCCTGTAGTGACCTTTCTAACAAAACCTTCAGCTAAAACTTCAGTTCAAGACCACGTGTGCTCACAATGGCAGAGCTAATCTCTCCGTCTGTGCTGGTACAATTTGCATTATCCCAGGGAAATGTCACAGGTTACAGGCTCTGGGGCAAGTTCTGCTCCAGGTTCTGCGGTTCAAGGGGGAATTGGCCACACTTCCTGCCTCTGACCTGCCCTGATCCTCGCTCAGAGCCGTGTGAAATCTGCAGCCGACAGCACAGTGCTCTTGGCTCAAAGGCATGATGTGTAAAGACACAGGAGTGTAACTAGTGCCACTCAAAATCCCATCACATCAGCTGGGTAATGAAAGTAACAGCTCTATCCAAAAGCAGCTGATATCTCAAGGTTTTGGGCTGATGTGGAAACCTCTGCTTAGCAATTCAGGGCAGGCAGAGGAAACTGGATGCCCTGGGCTAGCAGGGCTGGGGAAGCAGCCAGCAGTGGCTGTCTGGGTACCTCCTGGGTGGGCAGCAATGCTGTGCTCAGCCCCTCGGGAGAGGGAAGGACGGTGTGAGGCAAAGCCTGGGAGAGAGCAGAGTGTTGGTACTCATCCGAAGGAGCAGCATTTCTGGGAAAATACCTGGATCGGGCTGAGCTGGAGCTAGATGTCAACCCAGTTTTGTCCTTGCAGAGAAATAGTCACT
Organism: Heteronetta atricapilla; assembly: GCA_011075105.1. Classification (NCBI taxonomy): domain Eukaryota; kingdom Metazoa; phylum Chordata; class Aves; order Anseriformes; family Anatidae; genus Heteronetta; species Heteronetta atricapilla. Next base: position 6,484,433 of record CM021751.1, read on the forward strand.
GATGGGAGATGCTACAACTGGTCTTGGGGCCACCAGCCACCACTCACTGGAGGTCCTCGTGGGCTTTGAATCCCCGTGAACTCTTGTTGCATTCATCTCTGGCAGGGTTCAAGGAAAGCACAGCGTGGAAAAAGCCTTCAGGAGACCAGAAGGGAGTTTTCATGACATGTATCCTGGCTTTGAACTCCCCTTGGGTGCCTGCCTTCGCTCTTGCCACAAGTGCTGAACAACACACTGACTTCAGGAGCCACCATTTCCCAGGCTGGGGCGGGAGAGGGCCCCTCTCTCCTTGCTAATGAGGCAGCTCTGCTAACGAGGCAGCCCCTCGTTAGCACGGGCTCGGGATGCTGCGGCCGGCAGCTTGGCTCTGAGGGCAGGAGCACGGGGACAGCACTGACCTGCCTTTGCTGTCTCCTCTCTGAGTGCCAGCCCGTCCCCCTTAATGGGGAGCTTTGAAATGACTCTTTCATTTATCCTAATGCAATAAGAGCCCGGTTTGAGTGTGGTTTTTGTGTCGGAGCAAACTGTCTCTGCTCCCTGGAAAGGCAGTATTATGCTGTCTCTCGCACTCCAATATGCTAATACACCAACTCCCTGCAATTTCATTTTCAACAGGGACTAATTTAAAAGAAATGACCAGCCTGCCAGTGGACTTCAAAGATATCTTTTGATGAGTTTTAGCAGCTTCAGCAAAACTCTAATTTGAATTTCAGTGGCTGCCATGTGATTTTCTCGGTGACAGTTAAGAGAGATGATAGCACCAGCTCCATCTGTCATTGGAGCCTCTTCTCTTCCCTCTTTTCACTGATTTGTTACAGAGGGGGGGAATTGGAGAGGGGAAAAGTTGAAAGAGAGGGTGGTGAAATTCGGGTGCCCTTGCACGCAGAGGGGAAGGGGAGAGCTGAGAGGCAAGGAGAGGCGTGGAGGGGACGGGGAGCAGGCGGATGGCCGGGCAGGGCAGGGTGCTGAGGCCAGGCAGGGTGCTGTGGCAGTGCCAGGACAGCCTTTCTAGCACAGGCAGTGCACTGGGGGCTTTGGCAGAGCAGTGTAATGGCTCAGGCAATCTGGGTTAAACTGATAATGTCACAGAGAACGCTTTCCCAGGGAAATTAGCAAGCCTTTTCTGTCCAAGCTGGCTGCCCAGGCCAGGAGTCTGAGGAAGATGAGCTCTTGAAATAGGGGAAAATGACAGGTTTGGGGCTCGTCTGTCAAAAACTGTCTCTGCCAAGCTCTGTGCAGCCCCCTGCAGACCTGTGCCCCGGGAGTTTCAATCCCCTTGGTGGTTCGATGCATTTTGTAGAGGGGCAGCAGAAGACGGGCAGTGCTGCAAACAGCGAGATCTGCCTGGCTGGTGCTCACAAGCGGCTGCATGGCCGGGACTGGGGCAATGCCACTGAGACTCAGTCCTGGTGAAGGACAAGGGTCAGGGTACCACCAGCAAAAGGCCAGACAGCAGGGCCAACGCAGGGACTCCGTTCACACCGTAGCTGGCATGAGGGGTGCTGGCCTCAACCACTAGAGGAGAGCCACAGCGGCCTGTCCTCGCCCCAGCACCGCACGCATTTCTCCCTACAAAGGCTGCAGAGCATCCTGGCTGGATGCACAGCCCAGCTCCCGCTTGCCTCCTCTTGTCTGGAGCTGCCCCTGTTATGGTTGTCACCAGTGATTTCATGCTCCTTCTTATGTCTTTAGTTTCCCTTGTCAGAGACAGCTTCATCGCCGGCTCCCCTGTGCCGTGGGGAGTCCTCTCACGCTGAGCTGGCGGCTTTGGGGGCAGAGGCGCTGTGGCCTTTTGTTCACAGAGACCCAGATTTACATCCTCTGTCTGATGCCTGTGGACAGAGCCGTGGCCGGGTGCACGAAAGCACAGGTCCTCAGCACCCGAGCTTGCCCCCGTCTCACAGGGGAGCTCTGCCCTGGGTGACAAGAGCCGCTCAGGGCTGCCGGGGCATTGGGCCGCATGGGAGCAGCTGTCAATCCCTTAGTAAACCCCAGGCAACCTGATCAGGGCCTGCTCAGCCTGTGTAAAATCTGGGATTACAGACTGGTTCGAGTGCCCCTTGTTCCCGATTACAGCTGCTCCTTGAGCCCTGGGCTGGGAGCCCTGCTGGCAAAGCCCCGGTCTGTGTGTGCTTTCTGGTGCCCTGCATTGTGGGCTGGCTCCTGGGGATGGGATGCTCCCAGTTCAGGTTTCTTAGTGCTGAGCATCCTGCTAGTGCTTCACCCAGCTTCGATGCCTGGCTGGGCCCCTGCCCTGGCAGAAAAGCCCAAGATAAATGAGGTCTATGCTCTATGTGCTGGTGAAAGTACTGCCCTTGCACCCCAGGTCTGTGAGCTCCCAAATATCTGGGAGCCCAGCACCATGGGGTCAGTGCCAGGTGATGCTCGTGTGGGACATGCCATGGGGCCAAAGTGGGGTGGCAGGAGCTCGTGAGCTGGAGGTGGTATCTCTCTGCTGGGCCTGCATGGAGGAGGCCCTGGAGACGTGGCTGAGGACCATCCTTAGCTTGGATCAGCCGCACAGATGCCCTGCCAGCTTTGCAGGGTCTCCGCATCATACAAGAAGGTGACGAGGCAAGGAATGGCATGAGCAGTGAAGAAAACCTGAAAAAAAAAAAAAAGGCAAAGAGGGCAGGTAGGTGAGACTCCTGGAAGGCAGCTGCAAGGCAAAGGGGAGGTGGTACCCTGAGCCCGCAGAGCCTGCAAGCTCAGGGGTTGGGGTCAAGGCTGCCAGTGGTGCCAGCAGGGACAATGACACTGCCCTGTGCTTCCAAGCACGCCCCTCTTTTCAGGTTAGCAGAGTTAATCCTACTGCTAACGAACGCACCTCTTCCCCATCCCACCCCTTGGCCGTGCTCTTCCAGCAGGCTCCACGCGGCCTGGAGACCCCTGGGGGGCAGGCCGGGGGGCTGGGGGTCCCTGCTGTCCCCATTGTCTCCCGCAGCAAAGAGCTGGGGTTGGTGTCGTCTAAGCCCATCTGACAGCGTCGCCGGGGCTCTGCAGGCAGAGAGCGGTGCTCCCAGAGCCACCCGTCCCCCTGAGACCCGCCGTGAAATCGCTCCGACGTTAGGCACTTCCTAATAAAGCTGTCACAGACACCCCCATTATCTCCCGGCTCAGCCCCCTGCCCTCTGTTTAACCAGATAATCCGCTTTTTAAAGATACACTTTCCTCTGGCTCAGTGGAAGCTCAGGTCTGTCCCAGTTCCTTGCCACCGAGGCACGCTGAGGAATTATCAGCACGCAGGCCCTTTTTATTTTTCTTTGTCAATTGTGTGATACTGAAAAGTCTATTTTGTGGCTAATTATGCTGGCATCTGTGTGCCTCCCTTGGCGTGCATTTGAGCTTGTCCCTGCCGCAGTGGAACCCGCATCTCTTTCCATTAGACATGCAGAGCTCAGGCCTGAAACTTACCCCAGCCCCATGCACAATGCTGATGTCTGGGGGATTCATCCATCCTTTTGTCCCCAGCCCTGGGAATTTCCCCTTTCTCTACCCGGGGCGGGTTTTCTTTTCCAGCAGGAAGGCCTGCCACCAGACAGGGGCTGCAGTGTGTGCCTGGTTTGAGAAGGTTTCGGGCCCCAGACTGCGAGTTTTGACTGCGGTTCCCTGCGGAGATGGTTTTGGTGTTTCCTGAAGGAGGCTGGGTGGAGAGGGATCAGCGTCTTGGGGAAAGAGCCTGTTAACAACCCCACCAAGCTGCCCACTGGGACCTCACAGCAGAGGCCAACCGAGGGACATCAAACGGGGCTCCGAAGCTGGTGACAAAAAGCTGAACGTCAGGAGGCACTTCTGTGCTCCGTGGGTGTAGAAGCATCGGCACAGGCTGCCCAGAGAGCTTGTGGAGCCTTCTCCTTGGAGGGCTTCAGAAGCCACCTGGATGTGGGCACCCTGCTCTACGTGACCCTGCTGGAGCAGAGGGTGCAGGACCTCCAGGGCTTCCTTCCAAGCTCAACTCTCAACTGTGATTCTGTGATTCCTGGCATGGCTCTGCAGGGAAGAGACAGGGTGGAAATAGTTAATCCTAGAACTGTGCTAAAACTGTACAGTTTTGCTGCAAGGCAGGAGGGTGGCAGGGGAGAGGCCACCACAAGCCCCACCACTTCCAGGCTCTGCTGGTGGTGCTGGTCAGGCTTGGGGTGACACACGGCCAATACCTGGAAACCCAGCTCAATAATCATTCAGTCATGAACCAAGAGACTTCAAAGACCAGCTATAATTGCTAATGCTTTGATTAGTCACAGGGGAAATGTGGTGTAAAGCATCGCACCATGCTCTGGTCACGTGAAAAAAAAAGCAGCATACCAGCCCAGAGAGGTTGTTGATTTATTTATGGACTGAACTACCATCTCATGGGGTGATGAAGTATCTAAACGCACTAACATTGCTGGGGCAGAGCACCTGTGACACCTACAGACCCCACAGAACCACAGCCAGCTCCGGATATAATTGCCCAAGGTCACACCAACGTGTCTGGGGTTAAATTACTGCTTTGGAGAACTACCGGAGCAACACTCCGGACTTCTGTCAGATAAGGCGTGTGACATTGTTTAGCAGGATAAAAAAAGAGCCTTATCAGGCGTGTGCCAGCCTGAGTTTTTATGCAGCTCTGCAAGCAGCTGGGCTGGCCGCAGCCGAGGACGGCCACCCGCTGTACCACGGGTGGGGGAGATGCTGCCCTGCGGTGGAGGTGGGTCCAGCACTGCTCTGCCAGGAGCAGCAGAGACGCTGAGCCCTGCAGCATGAGCCTGGCCTGAAGGAAGCACTGTTGGCGTGGTGCTGGCAGTTTTCTGATGGCTGGGATGGGACCACGCTGTGCCAGACCCACGGGTGGAAACGTCTCTGAGCCGCTGCTCTGATGAGTCTTGATATGCAAGACTCTCCTGTGTGGAACCACAGAGAGACACATGGTGCATCTTCTTATTCTGGCATGCGAGGATGAAAGGGCAGAAATTAAAGAGGGCAGTGCGGCAGCTGAGCAGAGGATCATCTGAAGCTGGGAACAAGACCCTCACAATCTGTTCCTCGGTGTTAGAGGTGCCCCTGCCTCAACACAGGGCCTGGGAGCTGCAGCGATGAGCTCTCCCCAGGGGATGGCATCTCCACTGAAAGGGAGGAAATGAGTTTTCCACATGCATTAAGACAAGACACGCCAGCATGAAGGAAGATGTTCCACGTGCCCAGGAATGCACGGGGGACAGCTGCGTCCTGGTGTCTCATCACAGAGGATAGAGCAGAAAGTGAAATCATGAAAATGATAATGGGTGGAGAACGATTTCCACATGAGAAGAGAGCAGAAGGGAGCTATTTAGTTTGAGAGGGGATGAATGAGAGAGAGCAGTGAGATGGAGATGATAACGAATGGGACAGGGAAGACACGTCTACTAGTCACCCTTGCTAGAGAGAGAGGTGCCTGGGGAACTAAAAGGGCCCTTCTTGCAAATGGATGCAAGAAAGTACTTTCTGGCAGAGCAGTTCAAGTGGTCTGACTGTGGGACTCGGGGCTGCGTGAAGCAGAGGGCAAATCACCAGCTCGTTTCTGCTGGAGCCAATGCTGGAGTGCATTTCCCTCCATCTCCCTCTACTTTCCTGCCAGCACTGGGAAAGGAAGGAGATGTTCCCACCCAACAGGTTGCACCCCAGGGCAATGAATGCAAGCAGGGAGAGCAGTCTGCTGCCTTGCTGGGCACTGACAGCACGTATGACTGGGCAAGGGGCTTTGGAAATTGGGAAATCCTGCCTGAGAAGCTGCTGGGGACAGTAAATTAAAGGTGATGGGGAACCAGCTGCCAGGGACCTGCATTGCACAGAGGAGGGGGTGAGGTGAGCAGTGAAAAGATCCCTATGGGCTTTAGGAGTGGTCAGAAGTGACTTACCCACCTACAGGGAATGGGGAGGGAAAGGAGCACTAAGAACATCTCTTTACAGGTCCCTTAGAAAAGGGTGAGGCTCCTGGGGCTGCTGCGGCTTCATGGTGTGACAAGGGAGTCACTCTGTCCAGCCCTTGGGGGGAGAGAGAAGATGCCAGGTCCCTGTGCCCTCTTCCTGAGGCCAATTTCAGACTGCTGGAGGAACGGGTCCACATGGCCCCAAGCCTCTGTACTGCTCCTGAACCCACACACAGTGGGCAGTCCACAATTTTCCCTGTCCGCCAGCCTGGCTGCTGGTGGCGATGCTGCTGATGGTGCTGTGGTGCAGGTGAGCTGCACCCACAGAGTTTAATTAGAATCTTTTTTACTTTCTTTCTTTTGTTTTTCTTTCTTCTTTTTTTTTTTTTTCCTGGGGCTGCTAGCGTGACAGCCCAAAAGGCTCTGCTGCGGTGGGGAGGTGCTTTGCACAGCATTTCCATCATAATTCTCATCCCCTGCTGAGCAACCGTGCCCTGGCCTGTCTGTCCCTGTTTGGGCCAGATGGAGCAGGTGGGGACGGAAAAGACCCCCGGGCTGTTCCTCCTTGCTGCATCCCCACAGCATCCCCCAAGGTTTTCCCAGCCACGCTCTGCTGAACAATCCCACCTTGTAGTCTCGGCAGGGTGCAAAGCAGCTTCTCCGTGGTCCTGAGCTGGCCCAGACAGAGCACGAGCATGGTGGTGGCATGTCTTCCACGTGGCCCCAGCCTGAACCGATCAGCGATGCCTGTGGAGGGCTCGGGGTGAGCTTCAAGGAAGCCCCCAAGCTGCTGCATTCAACGCTGCGTCTCCGTGGGAGGAGGTGGGTGGACCAGAGTTTGGCTTTTCTGCCAGGGTGGAAAAATGTGTTTTAAACCAACACCTGGGACCAGTCCAGAATAGTGGTGGCTTTTATTTTTTCTTTCTTTGCCTTTTTATTTTTTTTCCCCCCTCCCAGCATTCCCCATAAATCAAAAAGTCAGAAGCTGGTTTAGGTTAAACAAACGATTTTTCGGCATTGTTTAAAGCTCAGGGATCTCAGGAAAAAAAGGACACAGAAGCAGGGATCTGGGGCAAAGTTTTAAAGAGCACGGACTTTGCAGGTGCCCTGCCAGGGGGAGGGAGAGTACACATCACCAGAAAGGTCCATGCAGCAGGAAATCCGAGGGACTGCATTGCATTTGTTTAGTCACCACCTCTTTAGCCAAGGAGAGCTGCACCGGCTGTCCTCTCCCGTGACTCCTCGATGCTCTTCTGGGCTGGTGGTGTCCAGGCTGGGGCATGGCCAGCGTGCAGCAAGGAGGGCTCTTGTCGGCCCCTCGTATGCACGGATCATTAGGGCAGACCCCCGTGGTCTGGCAAATCCCTGTGCTTTCCAGCCAGGAACACCACCACGCTCGGACACTGACGGGGTAATTGCAATATTGTCATGACATGTAGGAGATCAAAGGCTGGGTGCAGGGGAGGTGGCAGTGATGGTAAGAATGACATGCAGTTTGCATTTAGAAAGCACTTAAGAAGCAATTATCCAGTGCTGGGAGCCCTGGCCAGAGAGTGTGGCTCATGTATTTTAATGCATATTTCAAAGAGATGAAGATTGGTGCCCAGCGGGAGGGCCGGCAGTCGGAGCAGCTGTGTGCAGTTTGCTCAGGGCCAGGCTGCACTGCAGTGCCCTCACGTGAAGCTGTGGGCACACAGACACCTCACCCCTGTCCCCGTGTCCCCTGTACTGTCCCTGTGTCCCCTGTGTCCCTCCCTCTCCCTGCAGGCTGGGAGGATGAGGGGCAGTGAGGAACCTGGCACTGCTCTGGGGCTGCCGGGTGGCTCCTTGGCCGGGCAGCGGGAGGTCTGTGCTGTTTCAGACGTGGTGCTTGGCTCAGCTCAGCTCTGACCCTTGTACAAAACCTCTCTGATACCGTGCATCAGCCTGCTGATGCCTTCCCTGGTGCAGCCAGACCCACTTTCCCCAGCTCATCATCACCGCTGGGCTGTGGCACTGCCTGCTCCCCTTCTGCTCACAAGCGGGTGCTGCTAATGCCTCCCAGGGAGGAGAGACCACCTAGGAGAGGCAGCCTGGTCCTTGTTTTCTAATTAGAGGCAGGCTTAGAGGCACTAAATGGGTTAACCAGTAATGAATAAATTATCACTACTAATTAACTTTTTCAGCACTGGCTGGGATGGCAAGGAACACAAGCGATAAGCCCCGAAATGGAGACCTGTCACCCTCCAGGGAGCATCCCACCGAGACCCCCCTGCTGCCAGGCTCACCAGGGCGAGTGGGCAGCCAGGGCCACCCCAGGCCCCGTGGGTTTGCTGGGGTTGTAGGAGGAGAGGGTCAGCTCCTGTAGGGGTGTCTGGTCAAGGGCCTTTCCCAATGTGACAAGGGGAGGCGGTGGTGGGAACCTAGGCTGGGCACTCACACTGAATTATGAGCACATATGGAGATGTAGGGATGTTTACTCCTGCAAGGTTGTCTGATGGAGGACTTCTAAGCTGGGATGCGTGGGATTTAAGGGAAGGCAAGAACTTTTCTCCTTTGCTTGCAGGTTTACACCCCAAGAGGACCCAAGACTCCCGTCTGCTATGCCAAAGCAGTTCTGTTCTGTTCCCTCCTTTTTGGTGCGCTTGGACCTTCAGTCGCTTCATTAATAGTCTCTGGAGGAGCAGCATGTTCTTGTGAATAGAGGAGAAGAATGGTCTGGAAATCCCCAGGCCGGGGCATTTTACAGGCATCCTTAAATAGTGTTGCAAGTAAGCAAGGAGATGTGTTTTTACTGGGTTGGTTGGAGCCTTACACTTTGCTTCCAAGCACCTCAGCCGTGTAAGCACACATCTGCAATGAGATGTTGGCACCGATAGCGACTTGCAATCCACCTTCCCTGCCCAAGGCACCTGGTATGATGCTGAGACAGATGAGAGCCTTCTGGGGCTTGGGAAAAGCTGTGGAGCCAAAATTTCCACTCTCTAAGCTTGGGCTGCAATTCCCAGGTAGGATCCCAGCTCCAGAGCCATTTTCTGAGCTTGTTCTCCATGCCTGATCCCTTGGGGACCTCAATAGGATAAAACCTTTTTTTTTTTTTTTTTTTTCCAAGCCCTGGGGGAGGCTGTGCTGCTGCCAGATGCCCTGTGTTCAGGGCCCATGGCTGTACATGCCAGCACCAACCTCTGGGTGCCCAGCCATGTGGCCTGTGAGAGACATCTCTTTCCGAAGGTCAGGGCACAACCTGCCAAGGTGAAATGTGGCTTTTTAACCTTCTCTGGAAGGGGAAGGTCTGATGGTTCTCTCCCATACCTCCAGTGAATTGCTGGTCGCTTCTGCTACTGTATAACAGGAGGTTTTCTCCTCTCATCCTTTCACTGCTGCTCTTGTGCATGTCCATGGGAGGATGCTAGAGCTCCTCCAAAGCCAGACTTTGGCATGATGAAGTGGCTTCAAGCAGCTTTTCTCACTGCCACTGTCGACAGTGGGTTTCAGCAAAATAGAAGGTGCTAAGGTAGTAGTCTTATTTTTCACACTGGCTGGTTTTGAAACCGGTGTTTTTCGCTGGCAGCTTTCAGTTGACTCAGGCCGATGAAGCTAATTACGAACGCGCAGCACAGAAATCCAAGGCACACGGGAACACCGTGGAAAAAAAAATGGAAACCTATTGAAGACATGGTTTTAATCAGAGAGCACTGAAAGAAAAATCTCAGAAGAGCTTGTGACTGATCTGTGGCTGGAGAAGAGGCGAAAGAGGCAGAGACGGAGAGAGGTCTGGTTGCAGAGCTACCTCCAAGCAAAGGAATCAGAATTTAGGAGGCAGCCCAAGTCCCAAGTGACGACTTTGGAGGGTGAGTAGCACATAGCTCTCACTGACAGGGCTGAAAACACTTGGCACACCAAAGTGACCCACAGCAGAGATGAGAGCAGGTCTGAAAGTAGGAATGAGCCCACCCCAGTGCCTGGAAGCTGCCTGTGCTGTGATAAGCAGTGAGATCTGTGCCCTGCATCCTGGAGGCAGGCAGGCAATGCAGGAGGCTGCAAACACCAGCAGGTGCACGGGATGGATAAAGAAGAAGGTGACCATGTTATTACTCGGGTGATTTCTTCAAAGGAGCGAAGGACAGTGCTGAAGTAGAAGGCGAATGGACTCTAAATCTCAAAGCCAAGGTAACTTGCTTTGCTTTCAAGGTGTATATTTAAAAGCAAGCCAGGGAAGTACCTCAACAAAAGGCTCTACCTCAGACAGGGGTGAAGAGACTTCTCTCTGCGAACATCTGGATGTGACCTGGGTGTGCTGGTGATCAGAGGAGATCCTGTTTCTCCTCGCACCGCCACCCAGTCAAGTAGCCAAGACCCGAGCGGTGTCACTGGAGCACCAGAGGAACAGAAGATATTAGCGGGTGTCCTCCTGGGTCCTGTCCTCCAGGAGAGGACCAGCAGACGTGGAGTCCACCCACAGAGCTTCCAGTGGATAGACTGGGAGGAGAAGCCCTCAAGGGCTTGTAAAGGTGGCTTGGAAGAGATGTGGTCTGAGGTCTGGAGCCTTGGAGGTCTCAGATGTCCCAGCAGGAGCCTTGGTCCTGCCGTGCAGCAGACCAAAGCCTTGGCTGGTCTCTCGCTAGCTCTTGATGCCCCACGGGAACTTGGTCAGCACAACAGGGTGCAAGTGGGCACCACGAGCGATGAGAGAAGAGCTTGGCTGTAATGTCCTCGTGTTGGGGCACTAGAGAGGAGAACAACCTGCGGGGAAGCTGAATTGATTCAAACAGCTCCTTCTGGGGCTCGTTTTACTTTGCCTTGTGGCAAGACTCTTTCTAAACACAGAAGGGGGGGGGACATAAAACGATGACATGACACAGACTTGTATATATTTAAACAACAGAGACAGCTAGCTGTCATTTTGAGCAGGAGGAAGATGACCCCTGTGTGGCTGCCCTGCCAGTCCCCAGGCACTTGTCTTAGGCCCCGCAATATCTGCATTTTGCTGAAGCTCCCTTCTGAAGCCACTTGACTTGGCACGTTTTGGGGCAAGCCCTTGAGGACTCACCAGGGGCAAAACTCACAGCCTGACACAACAGCCGTGTTAGCTGTAAAGAGGTGATGGGCTGGCAGGTGGAGCTGCCCGGTGATGCTGTATGCATCATTTTGCCACAGCGCAGCGGCTTTGTTAAACAGCTCCTTGCTCCTCTCTGCAGCTTGGAGGTGCTTGCACCGACCTTTGGGAAGAGCAGACAGCCTCCTGCTGATCCTGAGCTTTGAGACTCCTGAAGACCTGGCTTCTCGGCTGCTCCAGATCTGGGTTTTTCCTACTTCTGATTCCTGTCTCTGAGCCCTTTTTTTTTTTTCCCCCGTGAAACATAAAGCGTGTTCTCCCTGACCCTTCGCCACCTACCCTTGAAACATAGATTATATTCCTGACAATTTCCAAGCGAAACTGTTCATTAGCTCCTGAGACGGTATTAATTAGATATAATCTCTTTACAACATTTCAATTTGTTTGTTCGTCTTCTGCTGACCCTTGAACTAACGAAGGGCTTTCCACTGACCCCCCACACTCCTCAGGGAGTTAAATCTCGGTGAAATAAGGTGGAGAGGTGGATGTTTGAAGAAATTGGGCTGCAGTTCTACAAGGTTACCCAAGGTAACCAAGTTATTTATGACTTCATAGCCAGAGCGGGCTGTGTAGCTCCAGTTCATCTTAAATAGTCCTACATTCAACATCCCAGATGAAGGAACACAGCTCCTGGGCGGGGGACAGGCTACAAATTGTGTACACAGAAGCCCAGCTTGTGGCACGGTCCCCGAAATAACTGAATGTCACCATCAGAAAGAGCAAGCACTAAAGCTAAAGCTGCGTCTGGGGAACACCCAGGGTGTGCAACCCAACCTGGAGGAGAAAATCTCAGCTTGGCACTGCCCTCCTCCATTTCCAGACCCACCTTTGCATGTTGGTGGCTTCCTCCCAGATTTCCTAAGGCGATAAAAACAGAGACAGAGCTGAACCCCCCCCAAAAGCACACCCCGGGCAAGCAGCACCGGGTGCCTCTGGCAGGGAGCAGTGGTGCTGTGGGCTCACCCCTGCCCAGTGCCCATCTCTGCAGGGGAACAGACCTGGCTGAGCTCTGACATGCTGCGGGTGTTCCCACTTCTCTCACCGTTGTTCCCTGACCACTCACCCAATTTTAAGTGGAGCTTTGTTTTTGGTTATTTTGCAGTTTCAAAATTAATTTTGGAGAGTGTCTCATCGTGGGCTTTCGAAAGGATTACGCCTGCGTCTGCCCAGCTCTATAATTAAGCCTCTTGGAGATTTCCACTTCTAGCAGAAACAAAGTGCTTGAAATAAAGCCGACGGTTTAGGCAGCTCTCAGTGCATTTTGTCTGCGGTGCGAAGGATTCCTGGTCTTTTCTGCCCGTCTCATGGTTGTGCCTTTAGCAGCAGGGGTTAGGGGCCAAGCAGAGATCTTCTGCCTGGGACAGCAGAAGCTGGGGATGCTGGAGGGTTGTAACACACCATGCAACACGCTTCCAAGGGAGGCTGCAGGACCCTGGAGGTGGCTGGCTTGGGTTGTTTTGCTTTGTTTTATATCTTGTCTCTGTTCTCCAGAGTCAGGCTTGACGTTTGGTCTGGAAGCCTTGAGGAGAAATAACCATGGAAGTGCCCCCTCTTGATGTTATGGGGGATTTGTGTTCCATAGCACAACTAATTTTGTTTTGTTTTGTATTATTATTATTATTATTATTATTATTATTATTATTATTATTATTA
>CM021751.1:6497078-6593841 GCA_011075105.1 Heteronetta atricapilla
TATTATTATTATTATTATTATTATTATTATTATTATTATTATTATTATGATGGATGCCTTAGACAGCACTTGGGTAGCTGCTACTGGAGAAGCCTGACGGTGCAGACAGAGACAAGATGAGGCAGATATCAGAGAGCAAAGCAGTGACCTCCTGTGCAAACAGAGGAGGCAGCAATGGGTGGCAGGGGATGGGGACTGAGGCGCCACCCCAACCGGCAGGGAGGAGATGGTTCATCTGTCTGGGACAAAGCCCCAGGGACAAGTGAGAACAAGCCAAGCACAAGAAAGGAAAGACCAAGGACGGTGGGGAAAGGAGAAAAAAGCTTTGCAACAAACAGCCTGGGAGGAAAGAAGCATGAGCTGACTTCAAGAAATGCAAGGGATGCCCCAGAGCTGGAAGGTGCAGGGGTCTGGTGCATTTACCCAAAGTCTACGTGTTTCAAACCACCTGCTTATCCCACAAAGCCTTTCCCTTTGGCAATATCAGAGCCACCGCGCTCTGGAGACTGGGATTAAAGCACACGCCGTGCTGCCTGGGCTTTTTGCAGCCCTTGTTTTATTAGCTCCAGTTAATTTTTATTTGTTTGTAGCAGCCTTTCCCAAGAGAGCACAGGGGCCGTCCCTGCATCCCTTCATTTTCCAAATGTATGTGCACTACATTGAGAGCAGAGGCTTCAGCTGCTGGTCCCCTGCTTGGTACAGCTTTCTGCCGTGGCTGCTGACTCTCACATTGCCATCAACATCCCTGGGATATTTCTGGCTGCTTTCGAGCCCCAGCTCCTGGAGACGTGGTTATAACAGCAAAGCCTCTACGGCCATGCGGAATGGAGCCACGCGCTAAAAACTGCAAAGCAAAGGAGAGATATGAAGAGCTATGAGGTATATTTGGGTGCAGAGAGAGGGTTTAGGAGGGGGCAGAGATGTTCCCCAGCCAAGTCACAGATTCATGCCTTTTCTGCATGCCTGGAAATGACGGGGGCAGACCAGCCCTTACTGACTTAAGGACCAGGCTGCCCCATCAAGGCGTGAGCACGTGTATCTGTTTGGGCAGCATGGGCAAGGCAAGGGTTGGAGATGCTGGTACCAAAAAAAAGGTCCCTGGGAGGCTATTGCTTTGCTGATGTATACAGCCCCAGCCCCTAACAGCTTCGTAGCAACTGCGCACACACCTTAGGGAGCAGGGACTTTGTTCTACTTCAGCAAGAGAGAAAATAGGCAAGAAGGCAAGCAGAACGCCAGTGCTCTGGGATAAAAGAGCATTAATGCCATTAATATCCAGCAATCAGAATTTCTTAGAGAGAGAACAGTAACTGCATCCCCTTCTCTCCTGCTCATCCCTTGCTTGTTTAATGAAAATTAGAGACAGCCATTAAAGAGCTGCTTAGCATTTCAATACGTTTAATATCCTCCCTGATAAGGGAACGAAGGATATTACCAAAAGGCCTTTCTTAAACTCCCCCCTTCTGCAGCCACTGCTCCTGGCTTGTGTTTGTCTCAATTCCAATTCCAAACCATCTCCTTCAATGAGGAAAAATTATGATAAGAGATTTTTTTTTTTAATTTTTTTTTTTTCTGATATAAAGGATATTAATACACAGCGTGACAAGGAATAAAGGCGAGCCAGGCCTGCCCAGCCCTGACCTTAATTAGTCGGGTGCCGATTGCTCAGCTGGCCAAGGGCCTCCCACAGTTGTGCCCTGTCACAGCTCTGGGCATGGCAGCAGCGGGCAGGCACCTCGTGAGAAATGCTGATTTTGCCTCACTCGTGGCACCGTGGCCACTCCAGACAGCAGCAGGAGAGAGCCCCAGGGGTGGCAAGGGTGGCAGCGGTGGCAGAGGTGGCTTGGTGCCACTCTGCCTGCTCTCCAGGCACCTTGCAGAAGAAGGGACCTGCGTGTTAGGAAGCCACCAGGAATGGAAAATCCCAGGGCATTGGGTAGGGAAAAGTGTAGGCTGCCCCAGCAGGGAGTGAGACACCGTCCCTGTGGTGTTCAGCTTCACCACCAAGGAACCTGTCCCAGCCCTGATACAGCACAGGAACCCCTCGCTGCCACCGGGATGCTGCAGTTGCGTGGGTATTGCTGCGGATGAAGTGTTGTATAAGGGTAGATAGGACAGACAGGCGTCCAGGGGCTGGGGGGGAGAGAGCATCCTGCCCCGAGCATCCCCTCCGGTGGGGCCGGGGGCTGTCCTGGCTCTGCCGGCGGCCCGAAGGTGGTGCTGTTCCCCCGACGGCTCCGCCGCCGGCCCCGAGGGGGCTATCGGGGGGGCGGAGAGCCGCGGGGGGCCGGCTTCCCCCCGGCAGGGACACGGGGCTGGGATGGGCCGACATCGGGTGAAAATCTAGCAGAAACGGGCAACAGGCACTCGGGTGAGAGCTGAGGGATTAACGGGGAAGCCCCCGAGGGGGGGTTCGCCCTAAGCTGGGTGGTGGTAAAAGGGGCATCGCTGGCCTCGGCTCCTTCTTTTGATGATCTTCCGTCTGAGCTGTGCTTTCCCCTCCCAGCAGCGTCCACAAATATCCTCCCTGCCGGCGTGACAGCCAGGTGTGGGGTCCGAGGGACATGGTGATGAAAAGGGACACCCCGAGGAGTGGGGTGGCAGCATGCAGGGAGAATGGGGGAGGCAGCTGGGGGTGCAGCCATGCCCCAACCCTAACCCCTAACTCCTAACCCTAACCCCTAACCCCTAACCCTAACCCCTAACCCCTAACCCTGTCCTGCCCAGAACCAGGGAGCAGTGAGCAGGAGCAAGGGGGAAGGATGTAGGCAGGGATCCTGGCATGACGCCTTCAGCATGCCTGGTTCCTAGGGTGTTTGGTGCTCCTGGGCTGCCTTGTGATGATGCTCGTGGCTGCACACAGAGCTCCTTTTTTGCCTTGTGTGGAAAGGATCTGCGTTTCCAGGTAGGAGCATCATGGGCTTTTTGCACACATTTGCATCCTGCATCAGCTCATACGGTGCCCAGCCTCCAGGCACCAGGACTAATTAGGTGCAGGTAGCACATCCTGAAGGCAAATCCAAG
This sequence comes from Heteronetta atricapilla, assembly GCA_011075105.1. NCBI lineage: Eukaryota > Metazoa > Chordata > Aves > Anseriformes > Anatidae > Heteronetta > Heteronetta atricapilla. The sequence goes on from CM021751.1 coordinate 6,500,103, forward strand.
AGCCCAGTGAAAATGGGATGCCTGCCCCTGCCTCCACAGCCCTTCAGTCTCAGTGTGCATGCATTCCCCTTCACAAAACACACACGTGCCATGGCACTCGGGGCGCACTGAGACGATTACAGCCCTCTGCCAGGGCTCAGCACCCTGCTGCACCCAACCCTGCACACCAGGCTCCTGCAAAGCCCCTTCATGCTCTTCACAGCAGATCGTCTGGGATCCTGGGTCACAGAAGGTGAAAAGCAATAGGCAGAGGTGGGGGGCAATGCCTTGTAGCCCTGGGCACCCCCACAAGACCTGGATGGCCCATGTACCTGAGCTGGGATGGCACTGGGGGCTGGAGAGCCTGTGCTGTGGGGTTGTTGCGCCTGGGTTGTGCTGCAGGTCTGCAGGGTTTAGTCCCTGTGTTAAGGCATCAGGCAGGGAGCGGATAGCACACAGCAAGGCCAAAGCTGGGTTCTGCCTCCCCAGAGGTTAATTCCAGAGGTTGGCACTGAGATGGTGGCGGTGTGGATGGTGTGAGGCGTCACTGCCTGCCTGCCGCGGGGCCACCGTGTCCTCCCCACGGCCCTGCAGCAGGGCCCTGAGCCGTGCTGCGATACCGCCGATGACAGGATCTCTCCAGCACTGTCTGCAGACCGACAGCTTCCCAGGCAGCCAGGGTAAAATAAAAAAGCTGGAGGGACCTCCTGCCCCAGGCCGTTCCCAGGTCCCGGTGATGAGTGCTGCAGACATATCCCTGCAGGCACGATCCTGAGTGACTGAATGGGGAATTGTTGCAGCCCTGCTGTGAGCTGGGCAGGTACAGCCCGGCAGGGAGCTCCTCTCGCTCCAGCACGCAGGAGGCTGCTGGCAGCCCTGGGCTCTGTCGTCGTGGTGTGCATCTGCAGGGACCACGCTGGGCTCCAGGGTGGGATGAGTTTGGCCCAGGGTGAAGAAGGTGGGTAGGTGGAGGGCTTGTGGCCACACCGAGTCCTCCCTGAAGCCCTTAAGCAAGCCTGGAGACACGGGGGGAGATTTTGTTCAAGAGATGTTTCTCAAGCTGACACTTGAGAAAGAAGGATGTCCGTCCTCCTTCGCGTGCCTTTTCCTCAGCTCCTGTAGGCAGGGGGATGGCTGCCAACACACATCTGCCGACAGATGCTGAGTGTTAAATGCTGGGCAGGGTACTCACCTGTCTCGGCAGCTCCAAATGGGAAGGAGGCAGAGGCTTCTTCTGCAGGGTAGCAGGGAGGATGCTCAGTGCTTGAGGTGGCCTGGACCCCCATGCAGGACCCCCTTTACCCACAGCCTGGGCTGGCTCACCTCGGTGAGAGAATTGTGGGGGTCTGCGTCCTCCCATGATCTGCTTTTGAAGAGGATGACCCTGTCTCTTGTGGCTAATTGCCTATAATCAGGCTGGGTGCTGCTCCCTGCTCCCACTGCCTCAGATCAGGCATGAGCAGGGGTCCCTGGCCCAGGACAACGTGGCCTGAAAGGCACCAAGGCAGGCGTTCTGCCAGTCTCCCTGGCCCAAAAAATGTGAGAGGAACACTTGCCAGGGGGTTTCATCCTCCAGGCGCACCAGGACTGAAGGGCAACCCCCTCTCCCTCCGCGTCTGACTATAACCGAGCACACGAACCCCATTTTGCCAGCCAGGGGGAAGAAACCTCCGAGCTTCTCCTCTCTGTCCCCACGGCCTGGGAGAGGAGGCTGGAGCCGTCATCCTCCAGGCTGGCCCACGGCGCAGGCTGGTAGTTTGGCTCTCGCAGCAGCTGGACAGGAGCAGCAAAGGGGGACGGGGAGCGGGAGCAGCGCAGGGGCTGCTCAGCAGCAGCACAGCATCACGAGGGAGGGAGGAAAGGAGGATGGCCGGCAGCAGGAGCCTGCAGTCGGGATGCTCCGGCTGGGTACAGCGTGTGCGTGTGGAGCAGGAAGGGGGGCTCGCTGCAGAGCCCACCCACCCCATTGGCTTGCGAGCAGTGACAGGCAGGCTGCGCCCTCCCCGCCGAGCCGCTCGCCTGTGTGGATGCGAGCAATGTGCGCAAAGTGCCTTTGCATGAGCCGGCGTGTGCTGTAGCTCCGGGCGCTCGCTCGGCAGAAGGTGCCAGGACAACCCCAGCAGCCCCCATCCCGCACCCGGTGGCCCCGCCAGACCATGGCATGGGCACAGGGGGATCTGACGTCCTCGCTCTCCATCATCGTCGCCTTGGCTGCCTGCCTGTCTGCCACCACCAGCGAAGGTAGGGAGCGGGGTGGCCTTGGCGTGACGGGGCGGCGTTGGGAGGGACACCGAGGACCGATACGGGGTGTTCGGATGTGTCACCATGGGCTTGCTGGCAAGGAGAAGCTCACTTTGCTGGGCTCAGTTCTCCCTGCTCTCAGGGGAGCAGAGCTCCGGGCTCCTGCCTGCCTGAGTTTGCTAATCCCAGAGCTTCTGCACAGAGGCTAAACTTCGAAGCCTGGGCGAGAGGACTTGATCTCTGCAGCAGCACCTGCCCGCTCTGCCTGTCCTCCCCTGGAAGGGCTCTGCTGCAACGCATGGGGGTGGCTGTGGAGGGGACCAGGCCACAGGAACCGTGCAGCCACGGTCACCTCCATGGAGGCAGCTTGGGCGTGCGTGCTGGCGGTGCAGCTGCGGCACCGTGAGCGGGTGGGCAAGGCAGGGCCACACGGAGGGTGCGGGAGCTGGGAGGGCGCTCGGGTGGGGAACTGTCCTGAGGGCTGTAAACTTCCGAAGTGGGATGCAGGGAGGCAAGGATCCTTTCCCAGTGTCTGTGTCAGCACTGACAGGCCCGTGCCCAGCTCCTGGCCGTGCTCGGGGCCAGCCCGTGCTGGTTGTTCAGCCCTGCTCCTGCGGCTCGGGCCCCCTCAGCTTTGGCAGCGCCGCTCCCGTGGCCTGTCATCCCTTCGCTTGTCTCCTTCCGTGCTGGCAGCGGTGTGACTGCTTCCCGGGGCTGCTGATCTTCATCACCCAGAGATCTGCTGTTCCCACTCCCCAGCGTGTCCTTGGCACCGGCAGCAGCATCCTTCCTCCCTTCTGCTACGCCTGAGAGCCACGGCCAGCGTGGCGCAGCCCTCCGCAGCGAGCCCCTACCCGCGATGGTGGCGGCGTCCCTGCCTCCTGCTCCCCGCGGCCCTGCCGTCCTCCCGGCACGCCGAGGCCCACGGGCTGCCTCGTGCCCTTCGTGGCACCCGGCAGGGCTGTGCTCCTGCTCCTGCTGCCATCTCCCCACGTACATTCCCACCTCCCCTCCCACCCATCTTGCCTTCCTTACCTATACTGCTCATTTCTAGCTACCTGCTGGTCCCAACCCCGTTTTCCGCCAGCTGCCCACTTCCTGGCACTCCTGCTCCTTTCCTGCCCTTGTACAATCTGTGTCGGGCTCTCGCTGCTGGGGATAGCTTTGTGGGGTTAGGAGGGGATTCTGCCCCCCCTGAGCCCCTACTCCACACCACGGCAGCTGCCCCTTGCCCCTCGCCCAGGGCTGACGGCGGTGCAGGACGCTCCTGCCGGGCTGGATCCTGTGCTCCCTCAGCCTCCTGGCACTGGCACAGGGAGCTGCGATGCTCCAAGGCGAGCAGCAGCCAGCCTGAGCTCAGCCAGCCCCGGGCATGGGCAGAATACGAGAGGCAAATGGGTTCTTGCTTTCCTCCGTTCCTTGGGTGGTGAAGGGAGCAGAGAGGGGAGCTGGAAATTCAGCTCAGTAGCCAGGAGGCAGGTATGCAGAGGAAAAGAACAAGTTGCCAGCATCCTTCTGGTGTCCAGGTACAACCTCCTGGGCTGTTCTGGCTGCCCCTGCTCTTGCTCCTGCCCCTGTGCCTGCCCCAAAACAGAACAGCAGAATAGCGGAGCGCAGGCCTGCGCTGGGGCTGCGTGGCTCAGCTCGGCCCGCGGCTGTGCTCTGAGTGGGGACGGTGCCTCCTGTAACACCAGAGGATGCAGCACGATGGCTCCGGGCTGTGATGGTGTCAGGACGAGGTGCGGGGGCCTGGCAGAAAGCCAGTGGCACTCCCTCCACCGCCCCAAAGATGCTCGAGCCTCTGCAGCCCCGTGGCAGCGTGGTGCAGTTTGGCATCCGTCGGGCTCGGCCATACGGGCAGAGAAGATCTGGGGACGTGGCCTTGGGGTCCCCAGCACCCCGCGGATGGGTGGACAAAGGCACCAGCACCAGGGCTGGCATGGGGCTGGCACTGGGGACATGGGGAGGTCACAGCACGGCCCCAAGGCTGCCCACTGTGTTTTTTGCTGGGCTTCGCTGCCCAGCTCCTCAGCACATTGTGCTGCCCTGGGCACAGATGCGCTGGCTGCAATGCCTGCCACGGCCATGGCCACAGCGGGCAGGGGCTTCTTCCTCCACCCCAGCACACCCTGTGCTCGTGTGCAAGCTTCAGGGTGCAAAATTTTACAGCTGCACAGCAAACGAAGGGCTGGCATGTGCTGCGCTCTGCACGCGCGTGTTGGGAGGCAATTGGTACGTCAAGGTGTGCGCTAACTTGAAGAAACTGCTTTCATTTTCTTTCCCTTCCAAGAGTTCCCAATGCCCTTCTCTTTCCTGAAAGATTTTTTTTGTTCCCAAAAAGTTTTGAGCTTATATTTGTCCTTTTTATTATTTTATTTTATTTTATTTTATTTTATTTTATTCTATTTTATTCTATTTTATTTATTTTATTTTTTGCAGTGGGTACCCTGGAAATGGAGGCTGGCAGCAAAAGGGGATCGCCATTCTGTGGGAAATCCCCGCATTTTGGTGCGGCAGCCGTTGCAAAATGCACTGAAAGCCAAAACTCAGATATTTCCTAGAGAGGGGAAAATCTGCAGGATGTGGAATATTTTCATTGGGAGCATTGGAAAAAAAAAAAAAAAGGATTAAAATTGTTAAGTTGCATCGGAGCACAGAGATAAAAAAGTTCTTTTTAATATTATGGAAATGGTGTGATAGGCTAAATTATTGGCAGTATATGCATTGAGTTGCATAGGCACAAATATTTACATGGGTATTTTATATGACATCCTGAACTGAAGTTAAATAATAAAATATGAAATATCCTTGCAGTATGGAAACAAAATCAGATTAGCAGAATTTACCGCGCTTTGGGCTTGGCACGTGTGTGACGAGAGGGTATTTTCTGCTGGAAAATGGCACTTCGCATCCTGCTGCTGGGCTGGGGTCTGCTCCAAGGCGCTGTGCCTGGCTCGGCCTGGCTCGGCTCGGCTCGGCTCAGCTCTCCTTCCCCTCTCAGCTGGTGCAGGCACTGCAGAGGAGATGCTGCAGCACCCGGCGGGGGGACCTGCAGGCATCGCTCCTGGGTTTCTGGAGCACGGAGGAAGGGCTGGGGCAGATGAGAAGCGAGGGGAAAGGGCTAGGTGGGGAGGAAAGGGAGGGAAAGGCTGAAATGGCTGAGCTACCCGAAAGGTGGCCTTTGGGCAAGGCATAAAAAAAAAAAAAAAGGTGATAATTAGGAAAAAATATAAAATAAAAATGTGGGATTTGGGGTTTGTGAAAATAGCCAAAGAGACCATGCTTAACTGAGAGCCTTCCCAGCGGTGGTGGAGAAGGTGAGAGGGGACACCTCGCTGCTGCCCAGTCTGGGGCAGCGGTGGGAGATGCGCAGGGGAAGGCGCCGAGACACCGACACGGGGATGTCCGCCTTGTCACCAGGCCACGGGGCTGGTGCTGGGGTGTTTTTGTTCCTCCCCACAGCAGGGATGGGGTGCGCGAGAGGATCGGGGTCCTCAGGAAAACCCCGCGCCTTCCCTCGCTGCCGACGCAGGGGCTGGCGAGCAGCACGGAGCGGGGCCGGTGCCAACCTCCCCGGCTAATCTCCCGATTGTAATCTCATTAATTGCCCCTCTGCTCAAACAGAAAAAGAGGTAAAACTCATCCGCGCGGTTATTCAGTGCTACTTCGCTAGCCCGGCGGCAGCGATGCCGGAGTTGGGGCTGTGGGCTCAGCTCTGAAAAGCAGAGGAAATGGCTTTTTTCAGTGGTGGAAAGACTTCCTCCGTAGTGAGAGCAAACAAAAGGTTTCTGGTGCAGGAACTTTCGGTGGTGGAGGCTACGGAGAAGCACTGGTTTGAACCGGGGAGGTGATTTCAGTAATGTTTAGAAATAATAATATTTTTGGGCGTGTGATTTGTTGTTTGCTCACAAAACACCGGCGTGAAGCAGATACTTGCATGGCTGTAGGTGGGTTTGTGGGGAATATGTTTCTGGTCTCACCTTCATTTGTGTTCCTCTCATAATAATAGCTTATCGAACTTCTGGAAACCAAACCCCTAAATTTTCAGGAAAATAATGCAATGCGCACAGAACGCACCCACCTTGTGAGCTTTTTTTTTTTTTTCCACCCCCCCATCCTTGAATTCTTGTTTCCTGGATTTCTGAGGGGTTTATTTACAGTGAAAAATAAATGGGAGCCCGTTTTGGTGGAGGCGGAAATAGATCTGATGAATCCAAATGTAAGTACAACAGAAAAGCTGATTGACTAGCTGGAGGGACAAAGGAACTTTCTATTCTGATTTATTTTTGTTTTATTTCTGTTTTATTTCTATTTTATTTTATTATTTTATTGTATTTTGTTTTATTTTGATTACTGAAAAATTATTAGAAAAATTATTAGAAAATGAGATTTTACCTAAAAGGAGAAAAAAAAAAAACCACACAAACGAATGCCCACAGCCCCTCAGTCGGGGAAGAGGGAGACCTGCTGGGACTGCTGTGTGCTGGGCACACAGGGCTCCTGGTTTTACCCCAGCATCCCGACACCTCTGCTCTTTGTTTGGTCGGGTTCTGTGTTTCACTTGTCCCTGCTCGCCTGGCTGGCAGCTTTCAGCACTCCCTTTATCTCCAGAGCAAATCCATTCATATGATAACTCTATTCATACCCTGACAGTTTTTGATAGTTGGTGCTCCTAACCCGGGCTGTTAGCATGACCAGCGCTCAAAACTGCTCTTCTGTCCCCAAGAAAAAAAAATTAACCCCTTCAGCCCTGGTCATTCAGAAGTGAGCGGCGGGACCGCGCAGGTGTGTTTCCTTCAAAGCACAAACACACAAAAATCCCATGTACTGCTTATGTCGATGTGCGGTGCTCGAGGTCACAAATAACCACCTAAAGGACATGATCCTTTATGGACCAGGTACAGTCACACCAATGAAGCCTAATGAATTGGGTTTGGCCCAGGAAGGTATCTGACATTTATCTAAAGACAATAGCGAAGGCAGGACCATCGCTTCCCTTAATAATTTGTTCCAATGGCTTATCAGCCTCCATGTTAAAAATTGGCCCCCCTTTTTTCCCTAATTTGTCTGGCTTCCCCTTCTAGCCATTTATTCTTGTTAGGATTTTCCTGTGAGATTAAAAAGCCCCTTGCAGCCCGCGCTCTCTCCTTGGAAGCACACGGTGTAACCACGGTGCCTCGCACCCCTCGTTGCAACAAGCCAAGGAGATGAGGCTCTGCAAGTTCCCCTCTCGGAGGTTTTTCCTCCAGTATTAGGGTTTTGCCTGTATTCTCTGCTGCAAGTCTAGGTTCTCACATTTAAAACACCGGGAGTCTTAACAGCGTCCACCGTGTGCTGCGCAGGCAGTGATTGCTGGACACAGGCAACCACAAATTTCGAGTCCGGTGATTAATTCACCTCCATAATGAAGCCTGATACTGATGTCTTTCCTCAGATGCGGGGTCTGTTGCGTTAGGAAATTTTCCCCTACAATTTTTAGACTCTCACAACATTTCATGGCGGGTGGCATGAGATGCACAGACCGTCCGCTCCAACATTTTCAGTATTCATATTTTTGCCCTTGAAAATGGTTAAATTTAGAAAGGTTTATATTTAAAAGAACAAAGTAATTGCCATTAAAGAAGTTAACTTGCTTAAATAAACTCATCAGTTTACAAACAGCTAAGCCTGGTTTAGGGTAGCCAAGGAGTGTGAAAGCAAATTTCCTCAGAGAAATCAGGGAAAAGCATCTGACAGCCTGAAATACTGCCATCTGAAAACTGTTCAAATAATTCAGGTAAGTGAGCACGTTTGCAAAAATTCACATTTTCTTCGTGAATCCTCCAGGGAAGATAAACCTCAAGTCTTTGTCAGGACTGCTGGGATGAAGGAATCAGCGAGACGAGCAAGGTGTCTGCTTCGGGATGCTGCAGGATTTGTTCTGCTGGTGGACTCGGGCTGAGCGTGCGGGGCCAAGTCCACACCTGACTGAGGGCATTCCCATTTACCCCTTATTTTCCCTTTATTATTTATTTATTTATTTATATATATGTTTTTCAAAGTGCTGGAGCAGGGTTCTGGAGAGGCTGTGGCCAAAAAAAAACAACCTCCATCCGGGAGACTTTGAATGCCTGAGTGGACAAGACCCCGAGAAACCTGATCTGACTGTCAATGTGGCTCTGTCTGCCAGAGGGGGTGTAACACAGACCCCCACCAGGCTGAAAATCAAAACCCACAGCCCTTCCGCTATTCCGTGACTTCCAGTTCAAAAATGCCCAGTTTCAAAAGCCCGGCCTTCCTGCCGAAAGGGGAGAGCAGGCTGTGTGTAAGGTCGGTCACCGGGCAGCGCGAGAAGCGGCTGCATGACGCTGCGGGAGTCCCCGTTTTGGGGTAAGAAACAGGGATAGTGCAAAATCCCAAACAGGCAGGAGATGGCTTGTGGTGTACAGAGTGCTGAGCTGCTCTGGGACAAGGAGCGGTTCTGTCCTACCCACCACAGGTGACAGGAGAGAAGGGCCCGTCAGGACTGACGTGGGGACCTCAAAGGATCCAGTGGCACAAAGCCCTCTGGAAAAGCTCCTGTTCCCATGAGCACCACACAGATGTTGATTACAGCAGGCTGAGAAGGTGTATAATTTTTGTACAATTTTTAAAGGCGCTCACGATACTTTCTTACGGGCGGTTCGAGGTGTGCAGCCTGTCCGTGAGCTGCTATCTCAGACTGCAGCCTGGTGAAAAGCCAGTTTGGATCCGTCACCTGTTCTTCTAGCTCTTGGATTTGGGGACGTTGGTCAGGCTGGGATGCAAGATGCTGTCTTCAGAGGCCATTGAGGTGTTTTTTTGTGGGGGGAGAGCTCTGTGGGGGTGACTACAGGTCAAGGTCTTTTGCTTTACTGGGCGGTGGGGTGTCCAGTGTGGCTGGACGGATTGATTTAGCAGCGTGCAGGGTGCAGGGTGCGAGGGCTGTGCCCTCTGCCGTGCACTGCGGTGGAGGTGGCTCGCAGGAATCCTCTGTGGCCAAGTCCATTTCTGGGGACGTGGGGCTTGCAGAACCGTCCTCGGCTTGTCTGCAGAGGATGCTGCGGGGACCCTCGAGCCGCAGCCGGTCTCCCAGCCTTGCCACGGTCCCGCTCCTTCCCCTCGCTCACATCGGGTGTTTCCATGGAGTCCTTTGCCTGCCTGACCTTTCTCACCCCCATCCCCAGAGCTTTCCCACCTCCTCCTCAGTCTTCTGCCCTGAATTACAACAAGTCCGGCCGCCCCTCAGGCCTGCAGCAGCTCCTTCCCCACCAGCACCGCTCCTGGGAGCAGGGGTGCACAAGCAGACCTGTGCCCCTCGCCTTGCGCTGAGCCTCGCTGCTGGATCTGCCCCCCTACAGCCCATCCTCGGCCCCACACCAGCCTGCATTTTCTAACATTTTCTAACATTTCTGGGTTATTTCTGCCCAGCTCTGGCTGTGTGCCGTGTATGCTGCTGCTGCACAGTGTGTGCCGTGAGGCTGGGACGCACACTGCTGCCGGAGCGCCGGCGGTGCTTTAATTTGGGTTGCCTAAGCCAGCATGCCCAATTAGCCCCGGTGTCCCACTGCACACGAGCATCAGGAGTCTCAAACTGAGTAAGAAACGCGGTCATTTTATGTCTATATTTTCTCACCTATATTTTTGAGAGGTAACTTTTTTTGTTGTTGTTTTTTTGGTGTTTGATGCTTTTTTTTCTGGGAAAAAAAGCTGCCCTTGAATTTCAAGATTTTTAGCATTGGAAATACTTTATTTTTAGTGTTTTATTTTGATTCTTTTTTTTTTTCTTTTTTATATTATTTCATGACATCTCAGTCCAATCACAGGTTATGCTCTTGCACAGTACATTATCGTACGTGATATCACGCAGGGTCTGGAAGGATCAGGTTGATCATTTTATTTTTAAAACCTGAACTGTGGCTTTTTGTTAGCACTGATTGAACAAACAAGCTTTCTTCCTACATCAAAGTGCTTCCTGCTCCTGGTATATTGAAAAAGGGTGACCCTCTGGGCTAGTCCTTACGGGCATTACTGCTCCTGATGCAGTAAAAATATATATATATAAAATTAAATACAGGAAGTTCACAGCGATTATCCATAGGTCTGACAAGAAATCCTGAGATGGGAACTGGGGCACATCCAAACCCAGCACTGCTTTTTCATAACAATAGTTTGAACATTTTCCTTTTTTAATATATATATATATTTCAGACTGGTGCTGGCATTTCCAAAATTGTGGAAATCCCGTGTTCTTGATGGATTCGGTGACATCTTTTACATTTACCTGCAACTCTTTCCTAAATTTCCTCTCTGGGCAGCGGAGCCGGGGGGTTCCTGGTGTGAGCACCCTCGCTGCTGTGCCCTCCGTGCACGCAGCCTCGTGGACAAGCGGCTGCTTCACAAAACCCACCCGGGTGCTTCACAAAGCACTGCCCTGCTGCTGCCTCCTGTGCCGGCCGGTGACTGCTGTGCTGGGAAGGGGGAGCCTGAAAGCGAAGCATCCCGTCCCGTCTCCCCCCCCCCGATGCACTGAGGAAGTAAGGCACGGTGTTGTCGTGCGGTTTCGCCCCCACTAATTTTGGAAAGGTCACAGCTGGCTATTCAGCAGGCTGGTGGATTAATTGGTGGGACACAAATAGCTGACCCCTCCTGGCCCCACCTGCCCCTTCGAAGTCCTGCGTGAGAATATGGGAAATGAATGCTGCTGGCTCTTGTTCCCCTCCTGCCAGGGAGCCTCTCCCTGCCCCTTTCCCATAGCCCCACGGCTCTCCCCGCTGAGGTTACTCTCCCTGCTGAGGTTTTCCCTTCCTGCCTTGTGCCCCCACTGAGCAGGCTGTGGGGTGGTGTGGGGCAGGCTGAGCCCACCGGTCGTCGGGTGGCAGAGAGCAGGAATAACTCACCGTGCTGCTAAGAGTTTAATTATCGATGCAAAAGGCGTTGTTGAGGGTGGGGGGGGGAAGAGCCTTGCTGTGAATCTTGGGAGGCCTTTGAAGTTGTGATGGAGAGGAACTGAAGCCCAAGGGAACAGGGCTGCTCCCACTGACCCTTCCTCCCCACGCCTGCGCTACAAAGCCTGCCGCCTGGGAGGGAAACGGTGGAGTAATTAGAGTGAGGACTGGAGCGGGTTAACTATTAGCGAGGGAGCTCAGAGCCCTCTTTGGTCCCCCACTGATCTGTGGAGGCTGAGCCCCCAGCGTGCCACCCCCGCCTCGTATCCCCATCCCTCTGCGCATCCCCAGGCAGGCTGTGGGTCGCAGCCTCTGCACATCAGCAACTCCCCCAGCGCAGCTCTTGCACTGGGACTGCTGGGTGTACTGGGACATAACACGTCCCTACAGGACCTGTGGTCACCAGCCCAAAAGTTGAGAAGGATTTCCGAGTGCCCCCTCTTTAAGCAGCACAAGAGATGTGAAACGACTGAGGCAAAACGCACTGGGTGCTGGTCCCTGCCTCGGCTTCCTCACTCATCTCAAGTGGTGGTTAGAATTTGGGAGATATGAATCTGGATACAAATATGGATGCAGATATATATGTAAATGAAGATGGTGTAAATAAATATATATACGCATATACACATACATGTATCCACTCTTTGACTCCTGCATAATTTGCATGTGTGGGGTTGTAACGTGCACTCATCACACAACATTACATGGCACAACTTTTCAAAGGAGCAAGTAGGTCTCCCCGGCATGAGACTCCAGCTCCGGAGTCCAGTTTGCACTGGGGAAGCAACCTGCTTGCTCCTTAGGAGCTTCCATTTGAACGGGCAATCAGGCTTGACAGCTATTCCATCAAGTGCGAGAATTCCCCCTGACACCTCCTGGTGTTTTGGCTCAATACGGCGACTCAAAGCCAAGGCACAGAATAGTGAAAATCAAAATGGTGCTCAGGAAAAAAAAAAATGGAGCTTGCAGTTTGAGACTGATACGTGCAGACAGTCCATAACATCAAACAGAATTACCCAGCTGTAGGATAGAGGTCTCCCAAACCAGCACGTTTTCTGAGAAATATTCAGTCTGAAAGGAGTTCTTTGTGGTGATCTTGCTTGTGCTCCTGCACCAAGGGTGAGCTGCTTCTGCACGCAGGGAAGTGACACAAGCCAGGACGTCACCTGCTGGGTGCTGGCTGGGGCTCTTGTTGCTTGCAGGGCAGCGGGTTCCCTTTAGCAGGTCAGCGTCCCGGGGCAACCCCGAGTGTGTGCCATCAGGGCTCCTATGGGAAGGAAAAAGTGCCACGTTTATTTTAGTCAGGACCTTTCCCTGAATGGCCGGTTGGGATCTGGGAAGGAGCCCGGCTGGGGAGCTGATGAGGGCTTTGATTCTCTGCCAAGAATGCCTCTGCCAACTGAGCAAGCCTGGCACAAGCTCTGTCATTAGGGCTGGAGCTTGGCGCCGGGAGGGCCATGGCACAGCTCCCTGCGGTGCTCTGGGCAGGGACCACGCTTCAAGTGTGGAAAGCAGCCTGTGGCATTCCTGCTGTCATTATGTGTGAGCTGTGGCATGAGGCAGCAACATGCTTGTTTAAGAGTTCACTTGCTCTTGTAGCAGTGGAGTATTGACTTCCCGGTATCTGAGCACGGCGTGCGACCGTGATGCTAGGTGGTTCTTCATGTGCGCAGTTATATTTTGCTTTACAGTAACTTAATGCAAAAGCTGCAGGGCGGGGAATGCCTTTATGTTTGTGCAATGCCCACTGCACTGGGCTTAATGTGTAAGACTCCTGTGCACTTGGCTGAACCACTTACTAAGGAATAAAAGCAGTACTTCATCCCTCTTCCTGCAAAGAGGCACGAGTAATACACTCCACAGGAGCATGGCAGGGACTGCATGTCTGTGGAGCTGTTTTTGCAGCAAAGCACCTAAAAGGGGGCAGCCCCTTCCTGTGCTGGGTGACAGCCAAACGACCCACGCTATGGGACGGGGTGCTGCTAGCCAGCTCCAGAACCGGCAGCAGGAGATTCGGGTCTGTGTGGCTCTGTCCCAGAGCCCCAGGGCTCGCTAGCACCCACGCAGCGCCGTGCCGAGGAGACTGGCGAGCATCCCTCCACGGCAGTGTGCTCTCCAGCCTGTGCAGGCTCCTGGCACTGCCTGGAGATCCCGTTCTGCAGCGAGGCTCGGCCGTGCCCACCTCCGTGTGTCCCAGCGTGGGAAAGGGGGTGCGGAGACCCCGGCGGGGAGCAGGGCTGCAAACGCGGCCAGCCTGCTGAGGGTCGCCGGCACCGTGCTCCGGCGCTGCGAGCAGGGAAACTCCGCAGCCCAGGCTCCCGCTGGGCGAATTACCCAGGGAAAATAGGCAGAAAATCTTCAGATTAACAATAACAAATAAAAATGGATTTGAGATCTCCGAGGTAATTACGCCGTGCTGAGGGCAAGGGGCCTCTCTAGCAGTTGGAGCAGCGCCTTGCAGCGAGCGGAGGGGCTCAGCCTGCTGTTGGGCCAATGAAGTCACACAAGAAACCCTGGAAATTCTTTCAAATTGTTCTGCTAACATTAATAAATGCCTCAAAAGCTCCTAATCTGCTCTGTCAGGAGCATGACGTCCGGGTGTTTCACAGCCAGCTCACGTCCCTGCTTCTTTCTCCCCCCCTTTCCTTCCCTGCCTGGTAATAGTAAATGAAAGTGGCACCCGTTCCTCCAGCTGCTGGGGCCCGCTTCACACGGAGCTGGGGCTGAAGCTGCTGCCCCAACGTGCCCTGTCCCCCTACAACAAGCTGCCGAGACCACATTCCTTCCAGAGCCTGGGGTGCAGTGCCTGCCAGCCCCATTGAATGCCTGCAGGAGTGCTGGAGGGACAGCCAGGAGGGACATGGCACCCAGGATGGGCCTGGCCTTGCTGGGTGGCCGCAGGGCAGGCTGCTCTGGGAAAGCTGGAGGCACTGGTGGAGGTGGTGAAGCTGGGCAGGGGGTGGCAAGGCATGGGCTCAGCTGTGGTCTGCACCCGTTGCATTCACTTTCAGGGGCTGGGGCACCTCGCTGGCACCTGCTCCCGAGCCTCTGTCCCCTCCAGGTCTGCAGCCCGCAGCTGGGGTCTCCTTCACTAAGAGCTAAGCAAGGTCGTGGGTCTTGGAAGCACCCTGCATAGATCCATTGAATGGTTTGGGTTGGAAGGGATCTTAAAGAACATCTTGCTTCAAGAGAGATCGCCAGATCTCTCCAGGGACCACCAGAATCCCTCTCCAGGGACTGTAAGCCCCCTTTATAAGGCCACTATAAGGTTTCTCCAGAGCCTTCTGAACATCTCCAGCTCTCTCAGCCTCTCTTCATAGGAGAGGTGCTGCAGCCCTCTGGTCATCCTTGTGGCTCTCCTCTGGACCGGGTCTGACCCGGTGTATGAAGGGGCTGGAGCAGGCTCAGGGTGTTAAAAGGCAGCGATGACGTTTTCCTTTGCCTGGTACTGGATAACCTGGGTGTGGGGCTCACGGGTGGCAGACAGAGCAGATGGCATTCAGGGGCAGCACACCCCACGCATGCAGCCAAGCCACGGTGCCCCGCTGTCCTCCCCCTGCCGACACCACAGGGGTCTCGGTGGGAAGCTCCTGAACATGCTCAAAGTCATCCCCGAGTGTTCCCCTGCTGGAACCATTTCCCTCGCCCCGTGTCTCCTCGTTACGCTGGGCTCCTGGTGGCAGCAGGGCTTTTGAAGGGGTGGCTTTGATGGGTCTCCTCACGCAGTCCTTCCCCCGTGGTCGCCAGTGCAGTGTCAGCCAGGATTACGGGGGGGGGGAGGGGGGTCCCTTTGTGCCGGAGGCAGGCACTGCAGTGTGCAATTACAGGCAGCTGCTGGAGCTCAAGCTTCAAACCAGGAGGGAAATGAGCCGAAAGGGATCAGCGGAGCCACCAGTGGAGCAGTGTCCCAGTGAGAAAGGATGGCCCAATTGTGTGGGTACTGGCCGAGGGTGGATCTGGCGGACAACCCGATTCTTGTCTTTCATTTCCCCAGCTCCCCTCTGCTCTACAACCCCTTTAGCCTGTTGTCTGCAGCCCCCCTCTTCTCCAAAAGGGCACGCCACTTTGTCGTACTGCTGGTACAGATACAGCCCCAGCCCGGCTCTACCCCACCCCAGCAGCTCTGGGGAACAGCATTTGCTGATGAGCTGCAGCCAAGCAGGTCTCTGCCAGTAACGAGGTGTCTCAGCCTCACAGTGTGTGCAAGGCACAATCGGGGTGCAAGGACTGGCACGTGGCGGTGGTTTGGTCCCTTGCTTTAGGGGATGGGGTGCAAGCTTTCTAATGCGGTGTTTTGTTCCTGTGTTTTCCAGTGAACTTGCTAGACACCTCAACGATCCCAGGGGACTGGGGCTGGCTGACTTATCCCTCCCATGGGGTAAGTATGACGTGGCTGTTGGCATGTGGGGGACAATAGAAGGATGGGTGACCGCTGGCAGGGTAGATGGGCCAGGATGCCACCTGACCCTGAGCTCTAAGGTATTTGCTGCCCCCAGGGAACTCCAGAATTGGGTTGCCCAGTGAGCACTCACACTGAGAAGCCTCCTGTTCCTTGCTGTACTGGGGAAGCACTGGGAGGAACAGCCCAGAATGACTGGGAAGCTCTGAGCTGTCTGTAATTGGAAGAGTTTGCTGTGGGAACTGGGCCAACAGGGCAGGAGAGCATCCATCTTCTACATCAGCTTTCTTCAATTTGTAAATGCGAGTTTCAGATGGAAGTGACCTGGCTGTAAGGATTTATTTTATTGTTATTTTTTTTTCTCATTGATTTAGCGAACAGAAGAAATTCCATAAATACACACAGGACCAACTGCAAGGCATAGCGTGGCTTACTGCATACACAAAATGTGCCAAGTCGGGGTGCCTTCCCAGCATTTACTGTTGCGTTGATTTTTCACATCCACTCTTTTTCATCCGCTCTCTGAACTAAATGGTGCTAATCTTTTCAATTCCGCCTCCCTACAGAAATCTTCCCAGGCCTCTAATCATTTTCATTGATCTGTTGCTTGAGACTTTCAGTCCTTGTGCTGTCTGTTTGAGGAGGAGTGATCAGAACTGTGAGTTCATAATAATAACAATGATGAGATTTATATCAGACATTATCATATATGTAAATAAATTAAATCATTAACTCAGCTCTAATTTTAGCAGTTAGCTGTTGCAATTATGACTGTCTTGGAAATAAAATAGATTCAGAGATCAGAGGTCAGAGGGGGCCACGGAGCTAACGTGATATAATCTCCTGCATAAATACAGGCCTTCACACGTCAGTTAGCTCACATTTGAGAAAAGCCTCGCTTTTAGAAAATTTGTCCTTGATTCCAAATTGCCAGCGGTGGTAAATCCTCCACATCCCATGGTGAGTCCTTCCAACACGTTAAAAGGTCGCCGTTAAAAACCCCACCGCTGCGTGGATTTGCTCAGCTTTGGTTTCCTGCCACCGAATCCTGTTCTGCCTTCCCTTGGGTGGTGGGGGTGTTTGTGGTCACGCACAGGCTGGCATTGGCCAGGAATCTTCCTGAGCTGGCTGGACGAGGCCTCCCGGGGACATTTGGGCACGTGGGAGCGCAGGACCTTGCACTCCAGGAGCAGACATCTCCTGGGGGACGGAGCCTGCACGTGCCTCTTTCCCAGCACGTCAGGGTCTGCCGCAGTGGGTTCACGTGCCGCAGTCTGTACTGCGGATCTGCGAAGCCAGGGGATGCCAAAATAACAATAATTTTTTTAAAAAATGTCTTGTATAGTGCCTAAGCTTTTTTTCTCCCATGGAATGCTGCATTAAAAACCACCAGTCTTAAACCATCCCCCGGACATCTTGTGGTTTTGTGTCCTCCTACAAGTCCTAGGTAAGCCATGGGGTAACTCCATTCTTCACTTACCCTGTGCTTTTGCCCAATCCATGACCTTTTTGTGGAGAAGATGAGCACACAGCTATGCGAAACCTGACCTGAACACCTTCTAGGAGTGTGCCTGGGTTTCGATTCTTGCACAAACAACTTTGCATGTATTTTTCCAACTGGATGTTTTAATGGCTTCTCTGAACATTTGTCTGGCCTGGTTCTTTCTCCATGGGCCATTGCACTGCATCACCTTGAAAGAGCATCTCATTCTTTTGCCCTCCTGCTGGTCCTTCAGCTCCAGATGCTTTTTGGATGGTAAATTTGCATTTGGAACCAGCTGCCATCACCGCAAAAGGAGGCCTGTCACCACAGGGGTGGCAGTGGGGACGTGGGTAACTCTCCCTTGCTTGGCACTGAACAGCACAGATCCCCCATTCCACCCCTGAGGGGCTTAAGAAGGGCTCCTGTGACAGCTAGCTCTATCCTTAACGTTTTACAGCTTGCTTTCCTGGCACCTGTAGGTCCTGCCATGCCTCTCTGGGGTTCCTGGACATGTCAGGAGAGGTTTTCTCTTCTGGACACAGAGATCCTCGTGCACAGCCAGGGCATGATCCAAAGCATCAGAAGTGCGTAACTGGAAGCGTGCTGCAGTTAAACTTTAAAATGACAGCTTGTGAAGTCCTGATGTTTTCATCACACGTGTGGGCACGGTGAACCTGCCTTACAGGAAGGATTTTCCTCTCTGGGTTGGCTGTGGCCAGCAGGGGCAGAGGAGCAGGGGTCTGGTAGCGCTGGGCACAGCTGAGGGTCAGCAGAGCTGCTGGCCCTGGGGAGTGTCAAGCCATCAGGGAGGCATGCACGGCCTGTTTTGACATTTCCTCTTGCCAGTTAATTGACTGAGGGGTAATTGGCTGTAATAGCTGCTCAGAGGTTTAATTGCGTCCCCCCTCACCTCTACGCCAAGACACGTGCAGTGAGCGGAAGGGTCACGGGGAGCATCCCCATCCTGCAGGCTGCGGCTCCTCTCAATTATGACTTCAAAGGGCTCCCAGGAGCTTTGCAGCCCACTCCGTCCCCAGAACAATTCCCTTTGCATTGAAAATCAGACTCTTATCACTGCTGTCAAAGAGGCTGCCTCTGCCCCTTCTGTGCCTCCGCTTTGCCAGCTCTCTCCAGCAAAATGCCCCAGTGCCCCAGTGCCCTTCTTTCCCCTCTCCTTGCTTGGCACGTGACCCGCTGGATCAGAGGGAGCCTGATCGGCCCCTTTGCAAATTGCTTTCCTACTGACTAATTAAAATGCTGATGAGATAAGTCAACATATTATTAATAATTATTGTATCGTCTACTTTGATTTACAAAGTCAAACAGGAAATGATTTTGCTCAGACGCAGGATATCTAAGGAGCTTGAATGATGCCTTGCAAAAGCTAGTTACAGTGGAAGCACCTTGAGTGCTGGAGAAAGTCCCCCCGTACACCCCTGACTTCCATGCCATCCCTTCCAGCACCCCACAGGCTTTGCTTAAATAACCAGCTGAGAGCACAGACAGCACATTTCTGCCTGCAGGATGGTCTCTCAGCAGTGTTTGCACATCATGCACGGGGATTTCATGCTGATGTAAGGCACTGCTCCGAACTCCCTGGGACTGAACTCTTTGCAGAGCAAACTGTATGCAGAAGGGGATGTTCCTGAAGGCGAGGTCTGTCTGCTAAAATGTCCAGGAAGAGAGCCTGACTGTGGTCCTGCAGCCAACAGCTAGTGCATGGCTTGGACAGACAAGGTCTGACTGCGAGCTCTGTCACAGTGCTTGGAGCAGGGTGTCCCTTTGCTCTGAGGTCACCTTGCTCACCAGGGCTCTGGTCCCAGTTGTGCTGTTTACATGCCATTTAGATCCCCATCCAGTGTCCTGGCCGCCTCCTTGGAGCACCAAAAGGTATCAGGGCTCTCCCATCTGCCTGGGACTGTCTTCTGTCCTCTGTCCCTTTGGTGTCCTTGTACCATTTCCATGGGTTTCTTTTCTGATCCAAAGCCTCTCTGCCTGGTGGAATACCATCGCACTATAGCTTCAGCCAACCACGTTTTCTTTAAAAAATAAATGGATAAGAATGGAACATTGGAAAATAAAGATTTAAACAAGTAATTGAGATAAAAGCTCATCTCCTGGTGCTTGTTCAGTAAATGCTGTGTTATTGTTAATTCCCCAGATGTTGGTCACTACCAGGAGTTAATCACCTGCAGTGAAGCTCAGGGTAGTTAGCTGCCAAACAAATCCCTCCTTAGCCATAGCAGTGAGTGATTTCATGGGATTATCTCCATTAACACCCCCCATCTAATGATTTATAGCTGCAATAATGTCCTTCTCTTTTTTCTCTCCCCGTGACAGTGGTGCAAGGGACACGGCAGCTCCTGGGGAGCACCGCAGTTCAGTGCTTGGTCTTGGGACAAAGGGAAGGGCTGGATATTCTGGTGGCAGCTTTGCAATGTCAGGAAGACCCTGTGTCCCTCTCAAAAGCTGTCCCAGGGCCCTGGAGGCTCTGACCCTTGGCTCTTTCTGGCCGGGGAGTGGGCAGAGCAGGGCTGGCAAGAGACCGAGCTCCTTCTCCCAGGGGATGCAGCCCCTCCTTGCATGCTTGTACCCCTCTTCTTCTCCTCCTCCTCCCCTCTCTGCTGCACTGTACAGGTCCTGGGAGACTTCTAAGACCTTGCTCAGCCACCCAGGTATCTGGTGTTTGCATCTTTTGCCTTTCATAATGTGTTTTGTTTTGTTTTTTTTTTTTTTTTTTTAGAACATGAGTTGACTTTAATTTAAACTATTAGGCAGGCCCCTGAATACAGATGTAGTCGTGCCCCCCCCCCATAGCACATACACACGCGTGTGCTCACCACGTTAATTATGATGTCCTCATTTCCGTCTCGCTAGGGGATCTTATCTCAGTGATGGGGGCCGGGCTAAGCTTGGTTTAATAAAAGCTGCTTCAAACTGGCAGCCGAGAGCTGGCAGATGCCCATGGGGTGGGAGCAGGCACAGGGCTCATGGTGTCACCGGCCCCACGCCGCTGCAGGCCGATGGAGAAGGAGCTCGCCATAAAAAGCTGAAGGTGAAGAGGAAACCTCTTCAAGCTGTGGGACTCCTGAAGTGGGTCTTTCCATCCTGAATCGCCCTGCCTGCCCGGCAGGTCCTGGCAGAGCTTTTGGGACTGGCGTTGCCTTGCAGCCACATCTGGGCCCATGGTGGCCCAGCCTCCCTGTGTGTGTTTCCACTGGGGGCAGAGCATTGTCACGAAGGCCAGACCCATCTCAGACTGGGACCCCACAGTGCTGTGTATGACCCAAAGAAAGAGCTGTCAGTCCAGACAATGTGAAAACAAGCACAAAATTGGAAAGAGTGATGCTGCAGATGCAAACTCTCTGAGTTTTCAACCCTGGGGGGGATGCCAGTCATTGCTGGTGCTTGGAGATGGGCGTTTAGCTCCATGCTCTCTGCTGGTGGTGAGGAAGGTTCCAGCTCCAGCAGCACCGCATGGGACACCACGGTCACGACCACCATCTCCTTGGGCAGATTTGGAAAAGAAGTGAATGGCTGCTGGTGCTAGAGACCCCAAGACAACGCATCAACCGGACACCAAGGCATTTAAGTGCACAGAGTAACCTCTTCTTACCCTTGTCAGGCACTGCTGGAGAGCCACGAGCCCCACTGGCGTTGCTGGTGCAATGTGGGGAGCATCCCCGCTGCTGCTCTCAGCAAAGCTTGCGCCCCGTGCACCTCCTCCCATGCGCGGTTCTGCCTCATTTCCCAGGGGACTCGGCAGCGAAAAGACAGGAAACAGATGCTGTGTTAATTTGTGCTCAATTAATTGTGACAACCATCTCCACACCCTCCGCAGTGCCGCAGCGCGTGGCAGGGCCGTGCCAGGGTTGTCGTTCACAGGCACAGCGTGCCCCTCCAGCGGGGCCAAGCAGGTATCCTGGCCCTTTCCATGTTGTCTGCCTGTGTGCTGGGGTGCAGAACGGGTCCTGGGTGATCTACCAGCCAGGCAGTGCCTGAACGAACTCAGGCATTTCTGGAATTCAGGAAATAATTTTTTAAAAAAGAACCAGAAATATTTTTTTTTTCTCCTGGCAGTGGCTTGACTTTCACATCCTTTGCCAGCATACTCCCCTCTGAACAAGATTTTGTTGAGGTCTGCACCTGGTACTTCTGCCTTTTTCAGACTGCTTTGAGCTTGTTAGGAGTGAGAAGTGGAGTTTTCTCCTAGAGGTGAGATGCTGGGGGAGTTTTGAAGATGTACATCACTGAAACAACCGCTCTGATCACCCCAGCACTAGCAGAAGTCACCATAAGGTCTCCTCCACGGGAAGCACAGGTCAAGGGGGTTAAATGAGGAAGGAATTTCCTATCTGAGACAGCAGAAGGAAGAAGTATCTTGCAGATATTGTCGATAAGCCTTTTCAATGCCTCTTGCACTCTATATGTGAGCCCCCTCTGCCCCCTCATGTCCCTGCAGTGCTGGTGGCCATGCATCAAGGCTGTCATGGCAGATCTGCATCCTCACCTGCTCTTGCACACAGCAGGGTGAAGTCTTCAGGCTTACCCCCCCTCTGTGCTGAGGATCAGGCTCCTTGGTTCTTAGCTGCTGTTGATTTTGCATCTGTCATGAGCCCCAGGTCACCACTTGAATGACAAAACACCATTTTTGCCACAAGCCCAGAGCTTTATTTTAATGTACTTGCGCTGGTGCTTGA
The DNA here is from genome assembly GCA_011075105.1 of Heteronetta atricapilla. NCBI lineage: Eukaryota > Metazoa > Chordata > Aves > Anseriformes > Anatidae > Heteronetta > Heteronetta atricapilla. The sequence continues at coordinate 6,521,850 of CM021751.1, forward strand.
AAGATTTGTTTTCCTGATCTGTGCCCTGCTGCTGGAGCTTTGCTTGTTTCCCAAGGTCCTAAAATCTCTGCTCTTTTTTTCTGCTTCTCCCATAAGAAGAATTCAGGGGTCCTGGACTGCTCCGTGGGGGATGTGATAGGGTTACCTGCTTGGGAGAGGGGCATGGGCTGAAGAGGTAGTGGGAAGTCCCCAGAGAATGGAAGGGCTGTGGGTCCTGGTGCAATTCACCCAGCTCTGTGTCAGAGTGGGCTCTACTGCCCAAGCTGGCACATTCATAGTCTGTTCATCCTCATTTTCCTTTGGCTTATGATGGCAACGATCTCGTACCCAGATGCAGCAACAAGGGCAGAGGGAGTTTGTCAGGGTGGGTGATGGCACAGACTCCTGCATGCCCCCTGCTCACCAGGATTGTGTGGGATGACCTGTTTTCTCTCTGTCTCGCAGTGGGATTCGATCAATGAAATGGATGAGTTTTTCAGCCCTATCCACACCTACCAGGTCTGTAATGTCATGACCCCCAACCAGAACAACTGGCTACGGACCAACTGGGTTCAACGGGACGGTGCGCGGCGGGTCTATGCGGAGATTAAATTCACGCTGCGGGACTGTAACAGCATGCCGGGTGTTCTGGGCACCTGCAAGGAGACTTTCAACCTCTACTACCTGGAGTCTGACCGTGACCTGGGTAGCAGCACCCGGGAGAGCCAGTTTTTGAAGATTGACACCATTGCAGCTGATGAGAGCTTCACCAATGTAGACCTGGGTGTTAGGCGCCTGAAGCTGAACACGGAGGTGCGTGGCGTGGGGCCCTTGAGCAAGAGGGGGTTCTACTTGGCCTTCCAGGACATAGGCGCTTGCATCGCCATCGTTTCAGTGCGGGTGTACTACAAGAAGTGCCCGGCGATGGTGAGGAATTTGGCATCCTTCTCCGAGGCCGTGACTGGGGCAGACTCGTCCTCCTTGGTGGAAGTGCGGGGAGAGTGCGTAGGCCACTCGGAGGAGAGGGACACCCCCAAAATGTACTGCAGTGCTGAAGGAGAGTGGTTGGTGCCCATTGGGAAGTGCGTGTGCAGTGCTGGCTACGAGGAGCAGCGGGATGCCTGCATGGGTGAGTCCCAATTCCTGCCGGTGGTGCCTGCAAGGTGAGGGGTGGCTGTGAGGAGCTCTTGGCTTCTTTGGGCAAAGGGCTGAGGGCAGAGGCCTGCTTAGAAAAGATGGAAAGACAGCCTCCTCGGGGTCCAAGAGCTGCCCAAGCCTTTGCTGGCCTTCTTGGTGCTTACCTAAAGGGTCATGGGTACCACTGGGAAGCTGCTGGGAAGCTCCTGTGAGCCTGGCAGTGACAGTTCCTGGTGCACAGGGCACGGCTTTGGGACAGGGGCTGGCTTTGGGACAGGGGCTGCCCTGGCTGCAGGGAGGCATGTTCCCTACCAGAGGTCCCAGCCCTGTGCCCCCAGCAGCTGTGCACCAAGATGAATGCTGGCGTGCTCCAACAAAGCACACTTCTGACCTCTTCGAAGTGCACCATTGCTCACTTCCCTCCGGCAGGCAGTTTGGAAGAGAGGAAAGCGAAAAGAAAGGCACATAACTGTGCAAAACAAGGTTATCGCGTCCATCCATCACCCCTCCCCGGGGCTGCCGCAGAGCCCTCCTGTCTGGGGGTGCGGGGAGCCTCCCCCCGGGGTCCTCTGTGCTGCAGGGCAGGCTGCAGGCTGCCGACTGTACAAACTGTGATAAGGACACGGGGTGACCACAGCAGCCGAGCACCGGGAGCCGCTGCTGGCAAGGGGCTGTGTGTGTACAGAACTCGGCGCACGGGGCTCCCAGCGAGAGCCCTCCGCACGGCTTTGTTTGCTCTCGGTTTCTCCATCAGAGGTGTTTAGGGGAGCAGCATTCTGCCTCGGTAAATAAGAGCGTGGGTCCTTTTGTTTGAGTTTCGTGGAAGCGTTAAGCAAAGCGTTTGTCTTGGGGAGACTTGATGCAAGGTTAGGACGTCCGATGCTGGGCTGGAATAGATCCAAGTGCTGCTGGGACCAGCGCTGGTCCTGGAGAGTCCCCAGCTATGTAGAGCAGTAAAGGTGGGCAGAATAAATGCTTCTATCCGAAATTCCCCCTCCCTGTGACCACTGATTTGAAAGCCATCCTGAGGCAGATCTGATCAGGATATGCCTTCCTCTCCCAGATAAAGAGTGGGTGTGAAAAGTGCATAGGATCAGGCACACGGCAGCATGGAAAGGGCATTAGCATGAGCTGCCTGGATGGCAGGGTCCCAGCTCCACCACTGCAAGGAGCTGTAAGCTGGAATTTTGGTCCCGAAGGACCAAATGCCCTCCGCATACTCCCCCTCCTCCAGTCCTATGCAGCAGACTGCTCCAGGAGATCACCACTCAAAGCCCAGAGGCTGGGAGCAGAGCTGCACAGTGCTCAGTCTGCCTCACTTTTCTGTGTTTCCTAGGACACATTTTTCTGTCTGCTGCAGAGCAGAGCTGTGGGAGAGCTCTTTCTCTGCCCTTCTGCCCCTTCCTGATGGCTGCCAGGCTCGTGGGATCGCCCCCGACCCGTTTCAGAGGGCCAGGGAGGAAGAGTGGTGCAACCTTCCATGGTGGTGGATGCGGTGGGCACAAGCAGAGGCTGGTCCTTGTGCAAACAAATGCACTTCGACTCGTGCTGCTCAAACACCAGTGCTCCTGGGTGAAGCACTCCAGGCCTTGTGGAGTCAGAAACAGGACAAAAGTGTCTCCAACCTTTCCCTGACCTCACCATCATCCCTTCTCCTGCCTTCCCTGTCCCATTTATCCTCAGCAGCTCCTGGCACAGGGAGTCTGATGGGCCAGCATCAGGTGAGCAGGGGCAGAACCTCCTTCCTAGCACCTCCTTTGCTGGGCGTCTCAGGAGCAGGAGTATATATATTTATTTATATTTATATATATATTTAGAGATGAAAGCAAACAGATGCAAATCTCTGATCTTATCTTCTCATGCTTGATTGGGGCAGAGTTCATTTTTCATGGTGAAAAGTGCCTTTCTGGCATGATTTATAACCCAAGAGGATCTGTAGGAGTTGGAAATTAGCCGTTTTAATTGTCAGGCGAACAAAAGCAGGATTCCAGTGGCTGTCGTCCCCAGTAATTTTTCATTTTCCGTCACTGGGATGAGATGATATAAATCACTCCTTGTGGCCCTAATAATCTTTCTATAAATATCAAGGAAATTCATTTTTTGCTTGGGGGGAAAAATTAAAGAGTAGATACTTTGCCTTTATGGTAGTGTTTAAAATGTGATTCCAAATTAATTTCCTTTTGCCTTTCACAGCCAGATGCCTTATTTGTCAAAGCTAAAGATGTTTGAACAGTCGAGGTTTCTCCCCCTCCTTTTTAACATTCATTTTTCTAAGGACCTGCCAGAGTGATGGAAGACAGCTCAGGAAACCAGATCATGGCCAGAACTGTTCGCAGCCCTTCAAAGGAGGAAGGAGGCTGTGCCACAGAGCTGGGAAGGATGGGGTGAAGAGGAACGTGGTGGAGGATGCACAGGAATCAGCAAACTTCCCTGCCTCTCATCTACTTTCTCTAGGTTGTCACCTTGGATGCCCCTTTCTTTGCCCTGGGATCTGGCTGGGATCTCTGACCCCTTGTATTTACCCAGTTTCCAGCCCAGCCTTTCTTGGGCTCTGCCAGCTCCTAAAACACTCGGCTTCTAGTCCCACGGCATCTTCTGCCGTGGCCACCCCAAGGATGAAACCCCTCCAGGTCTCCCTCCCAGGGCACCACAGCCCTGCCACACACTTGCTTTCCCCCTCCAGTTTCAAGTCTCCAAAAGACTTTGTCCCCCCCGCCCCTCGTTGTCCACAGGCAGCCTCAGATGTGCTGCTCTTTCCTCCTTGAAATGTCTTGGTCCGCAGCAAGGCACGGTAGTATCTCATACACACAGCAAGCAGAAACTGGAGAGCAGAATAAATAATAGCCTAAGTGAAAAGGGCCTGTCCCAGCCATTTACCAGGTAAGAAGACAATTAAAATAATTCACTGTATTTATCCACAGCTGCTGTACAGAGCAAACAGAGACACATCTCAATAAGGTCAGTGCAGTCAGTGAAATGAGAAAAGGGAGCAAGCACTTTAACACTGGCTCTGTTTCTCTGGGAGGGAAGAAACCCATCTCCTTCAAACTGCTGAGAGCCAGGACACATGCAGCTCATCCTTTGGATGGATGGGGACGAGGAGAGGAACCCGCAAGAGTCCCAGAGGCAGGAGTGCGTCTTTGTGGTGTGACCGTGGGGTTTGGAGCTAGACTTACTGTTCAGACACTTTTATTTAAAATCTGGGTCCGGGCATCTTAGCCTCAGGGTGTCCTGGTTGCTCTGACTCTGTGGTGCTCAGGGCCGCCATCTGACTGCTGCCTTTGGCTGGAAAACGTTGATGAGGGAGCAACAATCATCATCTGCTGCTCCGTCAGCCCGTTTGTACACCAGGACTGAGCAGGAGCTGAATGGGGCTCTGATGTGTGTGGCTGAATCAGCCTCTGGTCTTGGGGTAGACTTTATCCAGCTCTGCTTGAGCTGAAAAGATGCGGCCTGTGTGCTCCAGAGAAGGAGATAGATGAGAGGGAGACTCTCATCTAGAGTCACTGCTGGGACCCTTACACCTCCAGTACCTGAAGAAGAGATGGGGATGTGAGAGGGGCAGTTGGCCCCTCCTGGACAAACCCCTCTGCTGCTGGGATCTTCCCTGCCTCTTGTAGCACATGTCCAGTGGAAATGGATCTGGAGAGTCTTGTTAACGATCTGAAAGCCAGACTTAATTGTCTCCAGTTGGTGGAATTCATGCTGACGAACCAATCAGCAAATTTAATGTACCTTAAACCTTTCTTGTGGGCAACTTTAATCGAGCAATTCAAGCACCACAGCATTGCTAATTAAGAGAAGAAAATACCCAGCTTGGTGATTACGTCCTCGTGAATACAGTTCCTGCCTAAGAAGACCACTGCTCCTTCTGGGCAAGGCCACAGGGAGGAGGAAGGCTTCACTAGGTTAAGGGATCCCACCCTGCTCCATTGCCTTCTCTCCCCCAGACTCTTTCTCCCTTTCTAACCCCGAGATGTGCTGTGTGGCAGAGCCCCAGGCTTCTCTTTGCTTTCCCCAACAGTGATTTTTTTCCCTACCCACGTAAGAGCATCACCCAGCAACCTCGAGCTCCTTATGTCGTGTCCCTGCGTGAAGCAGCCGACATGGGCTGCTCTGCTGGAAACAGGATGCTGGTGTTGCCGGGCTGACTCCAAGCAAAACCCTATTTCCCTGGCTCTGAACTGCAGGAGGCCCCCAAAAGTGTGCATGGAGGGGACACAGGTGCCTCTGTCAGTCAGCAGAGATCCAACCTGGGATGTCAGGGTGCTCAAAATCAGGCTGTTTCGCACTGGACCACATCCATACCCTATACCATGGCGAGAGATAAATGCGTGCCAAAAATACCCTGTAACTGCAGCTCGAAACAAACCTATTCAAACGCGTTTCATGCTTCTTTGAAAGTCAGTGCAGATTTCAAGGAGACTTCCCCTGCAAGTCCCAGCACAGGGGTGCCAGCTCCAAGCTGCAGGCTCCGTGGCTGTGTTTCACCTCGCTGATGCCTGCCCAGCCTCCCGTGCCTGCTGGCAGATTATCAGGCTGTCGTACCTGGAGTTATCTGCACCAGTGCCCTGGGTGCCTACCTCAGGGGGCTTCCGCTGCGAGTGATCCAAAATACTCTATTCAAGCAGGAGCAGGGGCAGTTTTGAAGACATGCTATGAGAGTTATGCAAACATCCTTTCAGTGATGCCAGGCAGGAAAATCAAAGGAACTTAGTGATTCACAGCATTTGTATTGTTGGTTTGTAAGCCAGTCAGCTTGCTTTGTTAAAAATACAGGCAATGGCGCATGGTGAGATTATATCACCTTCTGCTTATCCTATGCAAAGGCCCATATATTTAATAAAGAAATAATAATAATCATAAAATAAAAGGGTAGCTCGTTTTCCAAACCACTTAAGTAAGGTAGGACTGTTTGGATTCCTCTAAAACTCAAGCAAATTACTCAGGAAAAACAAAACAAAACAAAACAAAACACAAAGCAACTGCCCAAAAATAAAAGCCTTTTTTTTCTTCTTATTTTTTTTTTTTTTTTTTTTTTTTTTTTTTTTTTTTTCTCCTGGAAGAATTGAGAAGGATGGAGATTATTGCAGAACTGCCCTTTACCCACGGACAGAATATAGTTTTTGTCCGGGGCTGGGTATTGTACAGTTTGCCACTTTTCCCCTGTTTGCTGTGCTTAGCTGCTGACACGGATGAAGGGTGAGAGTGATGCTGGGCTGGAGTTCAGGGTATTGATGGCAATGGAACAAATTTAATTTGTGCTTGGTTGGTCTCTGTAGTCCTTATAAAAAAAAAAAAAAATGCCAAAGAGAAGCTGGGCTGTGATAGATGGGTCTGGCAGCACTGAAAAACCTTCACCAGGTTTGGAAAGAATGCTTTTCGTTTGAACTCTTCTGCAGAACTTGTCCAGACTCAGGTCATCACCAGGTGATTTTATTCTGGATTAGCAACACACAGACGCCTGGAAAGCCACTGGGCAGTTTAGAAACCAACAATTTGGAGGAAAGCCCTTGCTATTTGCACCAGTACTTAAACTGGAGATGGATCAATGGACCTTAAATTCCCTACCAGCTCTTGCTCTTGCAAGATGCTCTTGCTTCCCACGGAGCAGCAGGACCATGCCAAAAAAATTGTTCTGCGTTTGACTTGAGATCCAGATCCTACCCGTGTCAACACTTCTTGTGTGATGTCTTCTTCCCCTTCCTGAAAACAAGATGCCACTGACACCACATCCCGCTGAAGGAGAAAGGGATCCAAAAAGCTGCTGGCGCTCAGCTGTGCGGGGGTGAGGGCTGTGCTGGCCCCGTGGCACCACAAGCTGCTTTTCACTGGCATCTGCTGGAGTGCTGGGCCTTTTTTAAACCTCAGCCTCCTCTATAGATCCGTAGCCATACATATATATATGCTGAGAGGGCTTCCACCCTCCAAAACTGCAGGGTCTGGGATTAAGTTTTTGATGTTCTGTATGCCCTTTCTTCATTTATGCATCTTTACTCCCCAAGGACTTGCAGCAGGGATGCAGGGTTACCTTCAGGACCTTCATCTGCATTCGGCTCCACTCCTCCTGAACAGAGTTCTCCGGGTTTGTTTTTGGTCTGATGAAAACTGCATTATTTTTTTTTTCAGAGACCTTAAGTAGTTCTGTCTAAAATCCTCCAACAAGACTGAGTTTTGTAAAGACTCACTTTTTTTTTTTTTTCCTAATTCTAACATTGGTCCTTTGCTTCCATCTTACTACTGCAAGCTGTAGTGTTTCCCCAGGTAAACTCTATAAAAAAGTCTTCAGCTCCAAGCCAGGCTGCACAGTGTCTGCACCAGGCAGCGGAGCAGCACTCCCAGCGCGTTGGGATTTGGACATTTCCCTGTTTATTTATTTATTTGTAATGTGGAGAAGAAGAGTGAAGGTGGATGTGAAGTGGCACGGGGAGGGGGGCAGGGTTGCAAGCTGGGGGCAACGAGGCAGATGCCTGTTTTTAAGACGTGGCCGTGAGTAATGTGCCTCTGTTCCAACGTCTGTGTCATTCAGGGGCTGAGACTGCAAGCATCATGCTGAAACCGGATTGAAAGGAGATGGGATTTTCTGTTAGCTTCTCCTGCAGCCTGGAGGGCTCTGGGACCGGTGCCTGTCTCTGCCTGTCACAGTGGCAATGACACCTTTATTTCCATCTTTATCTCTTCCCAGCAATGCCAAAGGATAAAATTAAATCGGTGAAACCTGGGCGCAGTGCATCTCAAGTAGCAAGGCAGCTAACAAGACCTGCAGGCACAACCCGAAATGCGTTGTAGGTCCTTATTGCATGCCTGGACGCAGCAGGGCCCTGCTTTCATGCCCTTTTCCAAGCTCCCAGAGCACTTCAGGATGGGTTTCCTACAACCCTGGGTGCCGGGGCGGTGTGGAGCCCTGATCCTTCCCGGCTCATTCTGGCCTCTGGGGATGGAGGGTGCCTTTTGAGGAGCCCTCGGTGGTCCCACCAGGCACTCACAAGGGGCTTGTGCTGCTGCTTGGGCTGCAAAGAGCAGCTCATTCCCCACTAGCATCTCCTCGACAGGTCCATCTATCATCTCCCCGGCCCTGCCAGTTTATCAGCAGATGTTGTCCTGTCCCCAGAGGACGGAGAGGGAGGGAAACAAACGGACCGAACCGCAGGTGGCTGGCAGCGCCGTGCCCGCACTTGCTGTTTCTGAGACAAGCCTGCTGCTCTGGAGCCTGTCAGCAAGCTGGGAAAAACGGGGAAGATGCCTTGTGCAGTGGGGGGATCGCTGTAAGCCCCGGGGCATTGACTTCAGCAGGCTGGGATGGTGAGAGGGGAAACACCACCGCCAAGCCCAGGTTCGGCGTTCAACAAGGAGAGGACACTGGCTGTTTGCCTGTGATCCTCAGGCGTGGGGAAAGGGTATTAACTTCTTAAAATATATATATTTTTTTTAAAAAAAGAATTCCTCACCTTCTGCACAGCTCCTGGAAGGGCTCTTGTGACAGGTGGCAGAACTTGGTGGTGGCAAAGGCAGCAGGACGGCGGTTCTGCACCTCCCTGGTGGGTGGCTGCAGATGTCCGTGGGTGCAGCGTGCGCTGTAACCATGGAGCTCTGCAGATCTGAGACCTGATGTCTCTGGCTGACTTTTTCTTCCTGGCCATTTCTCTGTCGGTTTGCTCTTCCCAGAGCAAACCCCGGAGGGCCTGGTCTTCCATGTGCCATTGGCCTAGCAGGGGAGAGCTGGGTCCAGAGTATTATAGGCTTGCCATTAGGTACTGTAGGGCTTTAATTCTTTGTGCGTATGCCTGAGGTGAGCTCATAGCTCGTTCCAAACAGCCCTAGCACATGGGCACCAAGCTGGTGTCCCATCTCCCATGCCTGTGAAAGGTCTCACGGGTGTCTTGCTTCCATGCACAGCAAGTGCTCACACACGCGGAGGTGTGTGACCCGTCTCTCCCCAGCCTTCTTGCATGCTTGTGCTGTCCTGGTGCTGGGAGGTGGCTGCCAACAGCCCTGCACTGGTGCACAAATTCACTTGTAATTTGTCATTTAGGTTAATTTTCCTCCTGGGTGCATTTAAAATAATTGTGAATTATTGCTACAGGCAATTAATGTTTCTTTACAGCATTAAACGCTAAGTGATTACAATTGCCTGGTGCAAATCTGCTGTGCTTCACGTTCCCGTTTTTACTCCTGGCCTGTCTCTCCGTACCTGAGATAGCGCTTGTTTCTCTGCCTCTAATTAAATATTGGTGGGGGGAACCGCTTTGCCCAGCCGTGGGCTGCTTCCCATCCAGACACGTCCCCCTGACCATCGCCCCTTCCCTCCCTCCTCTGCAGCCTGCCAGCTGGGATTTTACAAGTCATCCCCTGGGGACCAGCTCTGTGCAAAGTGCCCCTTGCACAGCCACTCGGAGAGCCGGGCAGCCCGCGTGTGCCGCTGCGACAGCAGCTTCTACCGTGCCGTGCAGGACCCCCCGTCTGCCGCCTGCACACGTAAGTACCCCCAGCTCTTGCAGCTCCTGCAGACATGTTGTCTTGTCTTCGGACACATCGTCGTGTCTTCACACACGTTTAATGCTCCGTGGCTGGCCCAGCACGCACCCTCAGCTCTGAGCAAGCTGCCCAAGGTGCCGCAGCAGCCTTCCAACCCCTGTGTTGCATGAGTTGAAACCCCCCCAGACAGAGCTCCCTCACTGTCCTCTGGCTCATCCTAGTCCTGCCGGTCTCCAAAGATCTCCAGCCGGAATCTGCTCCCCTCCTGGGGCTGCATCCCGCACTGGAGCAGGGCGAGATCTGAGCTCACCTGCCAGTGCACCAGCCAGCCTCTTGCTGGCTGCTTCCATCGGCAGAAGTGCCCAGGGTGGTCCCAGGGCAGCAGGAGCATTGCTGCGGTTTCCCTTGCTATGGGTGAATGTTGGCACCTAGTTTAAGCCCAGCTCTCTGCATTAAGGGCCCAGTGTTATTAAAAAGGGACAAAAGCATCCCAGGAGGATTTGCACGCTATGCAGTTGGTCCAGGGGGGCAGAGAGGTTTGGGGCCGCTAGCTGAAGGTGGAAGGCAGATCAGCTACATCTGACCTGAGTTTCCCTAGGGTCCCAAGATGTCCAGGACAAATCTCCCCTGGAGTTCACCCTTGCCTTTAGAAGAGCCGTTCCTGCTCCCCACCCACCAGCCCACAGACACCTTTGTTCTTCCCCACAAGGCTTTCCCCCAACCCCACTGCTCCCTGCTCGCCCCAGAACAACCCCTCAGCCCTCCTCTGCCTGGCACTTGGCATCCTGACCCACAGCACCTCGCTTCCCGCTCTGGTCCTACACGGCAATTCACCCTGAGACCTGCCTGTGTCTTTGCTGTCTTCTCCTTGGAGCACTTCCCCCTCTTGGCAGCACCGCCAGGAACCACAGAACACGCTGACCAAGAACCAAACCTTCTCCATCCATCCCATTTCCCCCCGGGACCCCGCTCCGCCGGCCCCAACGCCCTTCGGCATCCCCCGCTCTCCCCGAACCTCTGCTTCCTTTCCAGGCCCCCCCTCGGCTCCTGTCAACCTGGTCTCCAGCGTGAACGGCACCTCGGTGACGCTGGAGTGGGGGCCGCCGCTGGACAAGGGCGGGCGCAGCGACATCACCTACAACGTGCTGTGCCGGCGCTGCGGGGGGGACGTGGGGCGGTGCGAGGCCTGCGGCAGCGGCACCCGCTTCGTGCCCCAGCAGACGAGCCTGGTGCAGGGCGCGCTGACCGTCACCAACCTCCTGGCACACACCAACTACTCCTTCTGGGTGGAGGCCGTCAACGGAGTGTCGGACCTCAGCCTGGAGGCCAGGAGGGCGGCGGTCGCCAACATCACAACAAACCAGGCAGGTAGGAGGAGCAGACAACCCCCCCAGTCCCAGAGGATTTGCACGTGTGGGGGATGCTGATGTAGCTCCGGCGTTGCCCCAGGCGGTACCTCCAGGAGCCTGCTGTGAGCAGGGGCAGCGCCAGCCTGCCCTCGGGCAGGGCTTGGGGGTGAGCATGGGTCCCCCAGAAGTCATGAGGGGTGACTCCTGTTCCCTCTGCTGCTGGAGGTAGCTTTGGGGAACTACCTCCCCAGAGCTGCTGCCCAAGGCAACACTTTTCTCTGGTTCATGGTATCCTTTTTTCAAACCCCTTTCCCTCCACTTCAGCCTGCAGCCGCTGGTGGAGGATCCCTTTCTGCAGGAGACAGGGGGCACGGAGAACGCTTGTTCATTGACAGGAACACAAAGTGGAGCACGAATGTCTCAGATTGTCCCTGCAGCCTTCTGTCCTCTCCCACGGGGCCAAGCTGCAGCTCCTGCTCTGCTCTCAGCTCACACCAGTGCCAGTCCCCGGCAGCTGACAACAACCTTTGTGGGGAAGAGCCTTTCTCATGCACATTTCATCTTTGCAAACCCCTGAGAAATGCTCTTTTCCCAGGAAATACTGCGCGATGATCCAGCCTAGCTGGGCCAGGACCTTGCTTCAGGGTCCCCTGGGCATCGCCGCAGAGCAGAGCCCAGTTAAGCCCCTCTCTGTGGGAGAGGGGACAGGGCAGGGACAGACCCCTCCTGTTAACCCTCCTGGTTGGAAACCTTCCCGTGATGCTGAGCCCCCCTCTAGGGAAGAGATTGAGCCAAACGAAGCAAACACAAGCCCGTATGCAAGCCCGTTCTCCCATCCTTCGCAGCACTCACCTCCGCGTGGCTTTAATTAAAGCAGAAATGTGTTTTAAACCATTTCCAGGCACCTGCACAGGGCTCTGGCTCCCTGCTGCCGTGCCCATGCCCTGTCTTTGTGTCCCCAGCCCCGTCCCAGGTGGTGGCGGTCCGCCACGAGAGCGCAGGCCAGAACAGCGTCACCCTGCTGTGGCAAGAGCCAGACCAGCCCAACGGCATCATCCTGGAGTACGAGATCAAGTACTACGAGAAGGTAAAGCCGTGTTCGTGGCTGCCCATCAGCCCCGGTGGGGCAGATTTAGGCTGGGTGCAAATCTGTCCTGCTGCTATCAGGCAGCCGTGAACACAGAACTATTTCCGAAGAGTTTGTTCCCTTCCTACGGTTGTGCTGTGCTGATGCAGCGAGGTTCTCGGTGTCGCTTCTCCACAGGACAAGGAAATGCAGAGCTATTCGACCCTCAAATCCAAGGGCACCACCGCCACCATCTCTGGGCTCAAGCCCGCCACCCGCTACGTTTTCCAGGTCCGGGCCCGCACCTCTGCTGGCTGCGGGAGGTTCAGCCAGACTGTGGAGGTGGAAACGGGGAAACCAGGTGAGTGTGTGCCTTGCTGGAGGTAGCCCTGTGGAGATGTGCTTATATGTTAGAAAGAGGAGGGAGAACATGCAAGGCAGAGATGATCTGGAGAGGTCCTGAGTGTCCAGACTCTTCTCCATGCTGGCTTGCTGCATTGCCATGGCTGCCCCAGACCTGTGCTCGGTTTCCCTGTCCGTAAATTGGCCCTGTGGACTGGGAGAGACCCAAAGCTGGTGTTGAATTGGTGCTTTGTTATTGAGCGTAGTGACCCTGGTGGGGTAGGGGAGTCTCTGAGCTCAGCGGAGCTTTCCCCACTCCAGCTCACCTCCTCCCTACCCTATTTCTTCCAGTCTCTCTCCGGTACGACACAATGACAATTGTCTGGATCTGCCTGACCCTCATCACTGGCCTGGTCGCATTGCTGGTGGTCCTGATCTGCAAGAAGAGGTAAGTGTCTTCTGGATGTCCATGCAGCCTGTCACCGGGTGGGACAGGAGGGATGGGAGAGCTTGTTGGTGTTCAAGAGATATTTAATGCTAATGTGCTTTAACTTTTGGTTAGCCCTGAAGTGGTCAGGCAGGTGGACTCAGTGATCTTTGTAGGTCCTTTCCAGCTGCACTATCCCCATTCTAATTCTAATAAAACCAGCAGGTCGAACAGCAACAGCCATAGCCATACCATTAGCAATAGCAATAATAGCCATAGCACTAGCAGTAGTATATATATTTGTGTATATATATATATGTAGCATTACCACTACCAGTTCTAGTACCAGGGCTGACTGGATGGGCTAGGGATTAGGTCAGGAACAGATGGAAATCTTCTTGATCAGAAAAACTGAAGAGTGACTTCATCCCGCTACATCTCAGCCAGACAGAGCCAAGCACGTGCAGCACACACGCCACTGCCTAGGGGAGACAAAAGGGCTGCAGCTCTTGGCCCTGCTGAGCCTTGGAGAGCACCCAGAACGTCCCCTGCTCCAGGCCAAAGTGTGAGCCCAGCAAGATGCAGTGATGCAGCTGGTGGAGGGCAAAGCCTTAGCTCCAGGCCTGGCATGCGTTGCCTCTACCCTGCCTTTGGGCTGCTGGTGGGAGGAAGAGACAGGAGCATCCCTCTGAGCCCTGTGTCTCTGTGGCAGGCACTGCGGGTACAGCAAGGCTTTCCAGGACTCTGATGAGGAGAAGATGCATTATCAGAATGGGCAAGGTAGGACCCTCCCTGCTCCTCCTCCTGCCCCTGGGGTGCCAAGGACCTCAGCCCCCTGAACGGGCAAGGACCTGGACCATTTTCCCCAGCACTGCTGTGGTTTCCAGGGAGAGGGATTTTGTCCACTCCTGCTCCTGGGGATGTGTCTAAGAGAGCTGAACTGGGGCTCTGATCCCAGGGGTGTACTGGTAAAGGGGTTGTAGCAGGTTCCTCTACATCAGCAGCAGGCCAGAAGAGTGGGAAATTCACCACAAACCCACGTGAGGGGTTACAAAGGAGTTGATGGGGGTGTGAATCGTATGGAGGGGATCTGGATGGCCACGTCCTGGACTGCTCTAAGGACACTGCCATGCCAAGAAGTGCCTTGGGTTTCCTTGGGGATCCCCAGCGTGTCACCCCAAGGAGACCTGTCCAACACTCAGCTCCTGGGCACCCACCTCACGGCAGGGCTGTGTGGAAGAGCTTGTCTCCCCTCTCCCCTTTGAAACCTGACAGTGAAATTCCCCGAGTCGAAGTTCTACGTGGACCCACACACATACGAGGACCCCTGCCAAGCTGTGCACGAGTTCACCCGTGAAATCGAGGCTTCCCGGATCAAGATTGAGAAAGTCATTGGGTCTGGTGAGTCCCCAGCCCAGGCTGCCTCTCTGCATCCCATCTGCTTGGGCAATTTGCTGGGAGGCAGGGACATCTCCACGGCCCGCTGGGACCACAGCAGGCTGCACGGTTCTGTAACAATGCTCAATCAGGGCTTCATCTGCTCCTTATTTCCCTGAGATGAGAGCCGCAAGTAGGATGTTGTGTTTTTTTTTTTTAGTGCATGAAATAAACTCTCCTGCGTCAGCTTGGCGCAGGCGGGAGCTGCTCAGCCGGTGTGGCACTGATGGCTCAGCCTGACACCAGCAGATGGCTCGCCCTGTCCCGCGTGGGTGCTCAAACGCAGCCACCCTGCTCTCAAACCTTGGAGCAAGCATCTGGGGTGCCAAGACACGAGCAAAATAGCAAGCAGAGTGGTAAATTTTCAGAACAAAATGGAGTTTTTTGCCTAGGAACAGGGGCTTGCAAGGAAGCACAGGACAGAACCAGAGCCAGAGCTTCACCAGCAGTGCCCCAGGGGCTGGTGGAGGCTCACCCCGTGTGCCGAGGGACGGTGCAGGGCCAGCCAAGCAGCCAAGCAGTAGGAAGCCTGACTGCTTGTAGCAGTAGGTATCCCTGCTGCTATACATCTCCAAAGGCTGGAGCACGCTGCAGGCATACGGGGGTGGGACAGACCGGGTGATCTGTGGTGCTGGAGCTGAGCACCATGCCCTCACCTTCGCTTGCCTTGCAGGGGAGTCCGGAGAGGTGTGCTACGGCCGCCTGAAACTGCCGGGGAAGAGGGAGATCTCCGTGGCCATCAAGGCTCTGAAGGCAGGCTACACGGAGAAGCAGAGACGGGATTTTCTGAGTGAGGCCAGCATCATGGCACAGTTCGACCACCCCAACGTCATCCACCTGGAGGGGGTGGTCACCAGGAGTAGGTGGCTGGTGGGGATGGGGTCCCCCGGTGGGGCACAAGTGGGGGTGTATCACCCTGGGGGCACCATGGGGATGGGGTCCCGAACCACTTCCAGCACAGTGCTCTGGGCTGGCAGGGAGCAGCCCGGAGGTCTGCAGGGTCTGGGAACACTGTGCAACAGTGTCTCTTTGCCAACTCATTCCCAGGAGTGATATCTAAATTGTGGGTAGCTTGTTTCTGATCTGAAATGAGGCTGAAGGTTTCAGGCACGGGCCATGCTTCTTGCCGGGAAGCTTTCTCTCCTGATTGGCATTCCCTATTAACATCTTCAGAGGGAGACAAGCTGTCCCCGGCAGCCCTGCTGCTTTTCCTCCTTCCCCTTTGAACCCTATTAGAGAAATGAACCGCTTGTTCCTGGCTGCAGCCCAAACCTCTGGCAGCATCACGATGGTCCTAGGGAGGGGGCTTAACAAGATGAATCAAGACCACTCCTGTTACCTCCTGTTGCAGGAAAAGCTTCCCATGCAGCCCTGACCCTCCTTGCTGCGCAGCGCTCCCCAGTGCCCCAGGACAGGGTTACTGGATCAGGAGAAGTCCTACCTATTAGTGTTTGATTTAAAGGCTGCCTGTATTGAATAATAATTTGGATCCTTCCTTTGAAAAGGCACACTGCGATGCAGAGCGTTATGTTAATGGCATGCAAATTTCAATGGGATAAGAAAGCTGACCTAGCCACATCAATAGTGCCTGGAGGGAGGGGTAAGTGTTGGGGTTTTGGCCACGTCTCCACCACCGTGCCCTTCCTGCATGGTGCAGGGGTGAGACCACCCTACAGGGCTGCAGGAGACCCACCGGCCTGAATTAATGTCGCTCCCAGTAAAGCCTGGCACCAGGCTTCTCAGAGGAAGGTGACTCGTCTATTAACTTGACCTCCCTTGTCTTCTGCAGGCAAATTGGTCATGATTGTTACTGAATACATGGAGAACGGCTCGCTAGACGCCTTTCTCAGGGTAAAGTGCTCTCTTGTGTTTGTATTCATTGCACATCCCTCTGGGCTGCAAGACTGGAGATGAGGTTAGCTCACACTCCTCAGCCCCCTGACCACCCTGGCCCCTATGTGAGAGCAGCAGGCGCTGGGCTTTCCCCTCTCTGGCAGCCACTGGCCCCAGGGCACTGCGGCTGGCTCCCTGCAAAGGCAGAGACACCTGCCTTAGCAGCACGCAGAGGTGCTGGGAGGACGGATTTTGGGCCAAAACAGAGGCTTTGGAGTTAGAGGAGGTGCTATGCCAAAGATAAGTGCTCCCCAGGAGTTAGTTTAATGATAGCGGTGTCAATGGGACTGCTGGGGAAAAAAAATGAATAACCTCTGTGTTATTTCCTCTCCAGAAACACGACGGGCAGTTCACCATCATCCAGCTGGTGGGCATGTTGCGTGGCATCGGGGCAGGCATGAGGTACCTGTCTGACCTGGGCTACGTGCACCGGGACCTGGCTGCACGCAACATCCTGGTGAACAGCAACCTGGTCTGCAAGGTGTCTGACTTCGGCCTCTCACGCATCCTTGAGGATGACCCTGACGCTGCATATACCACCACGGTGCGTGGCTCTTGGTGTTAAAACTATTTTTTTTTTTCTGAGATTTACAGGTGGTGATTGCCCCAGGCCAGTGAGGGTGCAAAAATTAGGCACCCAAGTCAAGGTAGGCAGTGCAGGAATGGAGACGGTCACCTCACCACTGCTACCTGGACATGAACCCAAAGTGTTTCTGACCTTTAAAGCATTATATGAGAACACTCCCCATAAAGAGACATCCCACAACCGAAGTGTGCAGTGAACAAAGAGAAGCAGGGTAGGAGAGTGGGGAGGTTATCAAATCTCCCCAACCAGCAGCTCCCATTAGCATGCAAGGACCACTCCACAGGGATGCTCCCATGTCCTTGTTGGAGTCCATCCCTAAACTGTAGCTCCTGTGATAGTCTTCAGTAGCATGGTCACACTCTCCAGGTGACACTGCCTCATTCAGGTGTGTGGAAAGGACACAAATGAAAATTCTTGAGCTCTTTGACTTGCAAGTACTTGGCTTTGCAGCCTAGATGATTTTATTTTCATGTGGGACACGTTTGTCTGTGAACCTATTTTAAGATTCTCTGGCCAACCTGACAGTACTGGAGCTTGATGTGCTCCTCTAGTGGAGGTCATAAGAGGGGAAATTAAATTCATTGAGGGAACGTGTTCTTTTTGCTTTTCTCTGGACATGAAATAAATCAGCATTCTCCCAAGGCAGTCCTTTGGCAGATAGACTTCCCTGACGTGGGTCAGTTTGGAGAAACAGCTGAGGAGCCTGAGCATCACTTCTCAGAAGGATCAGGACTAGAGAGGCAGAAAGAGCTTCAGGTTGGTTTAGGCTGGCTCGTGGCACTGCAAAGCATGGCCTAACGTGGTTGCAGGTCTGAGAGGTGGGTGCACAGTGACTCAGCCTGGAGAGCATTCCTTCAGGAGAACCTTCATTTCAGGATTCAGCCTGGTGGAAAAGCGAGAAGGGGCCCAAGATCAGCCAGGGCTTCCTGACCTCAGAGCAGGCCATCTTCGCACAGGTAGCCTGGCCTGCCACCCACCAAAGCAGTCTTTGAGCTTTCCCAAATTAAAAGGAATTTCTCCAAATGGTGTGGCAGGGACTGTACAGGACCAGGAGGGTGACCTGAGTGACCAGAGCACACACATTGACCTACATGCTGAACCCTTTCCAATCCTGCCCAGTTTCTAGAGACACTGTCTTAATGTATCCAGCGTGAGTGCAAGCAGAGAGGTCAGGAGAATATGGAGCTGCCACTGTCCGTGTCACAAGCAGTGGCTTTGAGGCATCCAGGCACGGTGAAACCCACCAGAGCTGGTAGCTCCTACCTGGTGCATAGCCCAGATAAAAATGGACCACTGACATGAAGTGACAGGATCGGGAGCACAAGCTCTCTGGCAAGGCGCCATTTGGGATACCCTTAAAAAAAGGATGTTTTTGCAACTTTTCTGTTCAGAGTGCCAGCAACTGCGTTTTCAATTTAGATGTATTCTTAGGCCATTTATTGCAGGTTTTTTTGTTTGTTTGTTATCATAGCCAGCCTTTAATTCAACAAGTTCTCTTCAGCACTTGCCTGCCAAATCAGTAACAGAGAGTACATGCCGTAATTCTCCTTCATTTCTGCACTGGATGAGTCAGGCTCTCTGCCTGTGCCTAGGGTCAGCTCCGTGTCCTTTGTGCCCTTTGCTCCACCTCACCACTGATTTCTCCTCTCTTGGGCACCGAGGGCCAGCATCACGCATGACATTTTGAAGAAGACCTTGTAAAACAGTACTGCTTTCTACTTGCTCCACTGGAAATATCTTGAAGGCATACTTCCAGTACAGCTTTAGGGTCACCTTGTGCTGATGGCCTCCTCAGTGCTTTCCAGAAGATGCCCGTTGCCCGTTCAGTGCAGCTGTTCTGGATCCCAGTTCTGCTGAGATCAGGAGAGGACCCAGCAGTGCAGAGGCAAGGAAGCTGCCCATGTTTTCCAGAGGTGCATCCCAGTGTAATGAAAGCTTCGTGCTGGTGCTCTAAAAGGTGGAAACAACCCAACAGGTTGGGGGTAAAAAGGGAACAGTGCACAGTAAAGTGTGCAGGATGCAGCCAGCCCTGGAGCATCATGACGTGCAATCCTCTGCCCGTAATGAGAGCTGGGCATCACAGCTTGGATGGCCAGGAGCCATCTGACACAGAAACGCAGTGTGGTGTCTGCCCTGGTCCTGATGCTGATCCCTGCCCCAAAGCAGCCAAGGCCCAGCGCTCCCCTCCTCCCTCCCATGGGGGCTATCAAAATAACGCGTTCCTTGCTTGCCATTGCAGGGGGGCAAGATCCCCATCCGCTGGACGGCCCCGGAGGCCATCGCCTACCGCAAGTTCTCCTCGGCCAGCGACGTCTGGAGCTACGGCATCGTCATGTGGGAGGTGCTGGCCTACGGCGAACGCCCGTACTGGAACATGACCAACCGGGACGTGAGTGGACGTGAGGCCTGCCTCGCCTCCTGCCCCGTCCCGAGCCAGCCTAGCAGGGGTGCCAGGGAAAAGGGACCCACAGAGCAGCCCCTGCCTCTCCTCACATCCCCGCTGGGCCTTGCACAACGTGCCTGTCCCCTTAGTGGGGACATCGGTGTGTTGCCTGTTGTCGCCTCTCATTTTGCCATGCGGTGGCTCCTGGCTGTGTCTGGTTGTGCACGGCGGGTCTCCCACTCCTGCCTGCTGCTCTGTGCAAGCCTTTTTACTAGCTGGAGAGCTTCAGTGTACATTGTGCCACCTCACCCAAATTGCCTGCTAGGGGTCAGGGCTTCCTTGGTATCACTGCCACCCCACTGCATTGATCTGACAGTTCCTCCCACACCCACTGCCCACGCATGGCTCCTAAGAGCCCCAGACTTGCACCACCCAGCAGTAAGCTTTGGGCTCGGCAGTGCCGTTTGGGGCCACTCTTAGATCAAGGATAGCATAAAAACTAAAATGTAGGTTATTGCCTGACTAAAACTGGGTGCAAAATTTCCAAACGGAGGCAGAGAATGGAAGCTTTTGACTCTGCTGCAGAACCATAGCACTCCTTATTTTGCTGATGGGTGCCATAAATCTGCCAGCTTTCTCCCTGCTCTTGAGTCCTGAGAATCGCCCCTCTCTGTGCTGTTTTTCCTATGATAGAAAGTGGCTTTGGTGACAGATTGTGACTTGCACAACCTTATCTGCACAGGTCCTTTGAGTGGGGTTTCTCCCAGCTTTGCTGAGCAGTGGCAAGCCCTGATTGTAGAATAATTGAATGTGAATGAAGCCCTCATGACTTACCTGCTGGAGGCAAGCTGCAATATTTTAGGCCTGTTGGACCACTTAATAAATCTGCTCTCGGAGCAGTGATTTCTTGTACGTGTGTGGTATCCAGCCTGCTTTCAACTCTCTGCAGATTCCGCACACAGCTCACCGGCAATAAAAATTGTCATTTAGCATGAATCTTGTGTACACCTCCCTCCTTCCCCTTCTGATGGCCTTAACAGCTCGTGCACCGGGGATCTTCCCCGTGCATAGCAGTCTAGGGTGCTCGGAGCCGGGCAGGAGAGCAGCTCCGCTCCAGCGCCGTGGCTTCCTTCCAGGTCATTAATTCGGTGGAGGAAGGCTACCGCCTGCCCGCCCCGATGGGCTGTCCCACGGCCCTGCACCAGCTCATGCTGGACTGCTGGCAGAAGGAGCGCAGCGAGAGGCCTCGATTCTCCCAGATCGTCGGCGTCCTGGACAAGCTCATCCGCAACCCCGACAGCCTCAAGTGCACGGCCACGGTGAACCGGTAAGGGCTCGCCGTGACGAGCAGGGGTAGACCTCATCAAGCCACAGTGGGCAGCAAGCAGAGCGGGTGGGTTGCCGCGAAAAAGGGACATTTCGGTCCAGTTCTAGCAGCAGTGGCTTTCCCTGTGACCACTGGTTGCTGTGGGTGGTGGTGAACGTCCTGCATTTTGCTGCCTTGCACCTACCAAAGCGTCCCAAAAATGGGGCTGAGCCAAGCACGTGCAGCGCTGCCCACGTAGCAGTGTGCCCACCTTCACAGCGAGGGTTCTCCAGGTCCTCCCCTCTCAGAGGTGGACCACCTAGGACCACCATCTCCATCCGAGCCCCTGGGCTAATTCATCACTTCTGTCCCGCTCTCAGGTTCACCCAAACGCCCTTCGACAGGGGTCTCCTCGACTTCTCCGGCTGCCTGACAGTCGAGGACTGGCTGGACTCCATCCGGCTGGGGCACTACCGGGACAACTTTGCCATGGCAGGGTACTCCTCCCTGGGCATGGTGATGCGAATGAACATCGAGTGAGTACCAACATTAACAGACATAACCTGTACCAGGTTAATGTTGAGTCCTGGGATGATGTCCAAGGCAGCAGTGACCTTTGAGGAGAGATGTGGGAGTTGTTCCGAGAGGGTGTGTGAGCACTTAGCCACCTCTGGAGCTCCATGGCAGCTCTCTGACGGAGCCCCACTGTTGTCATAGAGTGGTTCCAAAGAGTGTTTATCAATATGGTGATAGACAGTTTATATATATAAATATAAATTATTATAAATATAAATTATTATAAATATAAATTATTATAAATATAAATTATTATAGGGCTCCTGTCTGCGTGGAACAGGAGTGCAAGAGAGGCAGAAATTGCTCCCTGGTGATCAAGGCTTTTTTTTTTTTTTTTCCTGGAAAAAATCTCTTCTACCTCTGAGGAGAGATGCTCCTTGACAAAAGCAGGAGCTGCCATGACTCAGAAAGGATGTGACAGTGAAAGTGGTGGTCGAGCTGGGACAGGTAAAGCAGGAGGCAGTGAAAGGGAAGATGGAGAGATGCAGGCAGAGGGCTGTCATGTGCATTGATCGGGGGCTGTACCTGGTGCCTTTGCTGTGGCACTGAACGGATACAGATCCTTGTTTCTCAAACATACCAGGGAAGCTTTTGCGTGCAGAAGGCTCATCATCTGCCTGTCTTTCTGACTGGATTATCTGAGGGCATCTCACTAAAACTGAATCCAATTTCAGAGCATCGATCTTGTCACCTACTAGCCTGTCAGGAGCGGTGCCCCTTGCTCCTGTTCTCCCCCTGGCTGTCACAGCGGCCCTGTCAGGAGGCTGTGCCAGGGGGAATGACAACCTCTCCTTCCCTGGGGAGGATGTCATGGGCCCCTCGGGCAGCCTTGTGCTGAGGGGCAAATGGAGAACAGCCAGGAGAGTGGTCCTGGGCTGGTCCATGGGGTGTGCATGCAGGGAGGAGCTGTGTCTCTACAGGCATAAGCCCATCCCGTGGATTGTCTGACGGTGTCCTTATTCTCCAGGGACATTCGGAGTCTGGGCATCACCATGATGGGCCACCAGAAGAAGATCCTGAGCAGTATCCAGGCCATGCGGTCCCAGCTGCTGAACACAAATGGCCCCAGGAGGCATCTCTGATCACCGGCTTCGCAGACCCACATTGGACTTTCCTTAACACTTACCCTGACCTGGGGGCAGCAGGGTGGTGAGCAGGAAAAGGGGCACCAGACCTGGATCTGGAACTCCTCCAGCATCTCTGATTTGAGCTTCAGTGGAAATACAGCTTTCCAGTTACCTCGACAATCCTGCTGCCTCCTTCCCCCATCTGAAGCGGGGAGCAGACTTCCAAGCAGGCTAGAGACAGGGCCTTCCTCTCTCCATCCTCTACTGTGTCCCTGTGGGGCTGGGGGTCCCCACAAACCTGGCAACCCCTTCACACAGCGGGATGGCCCCAGCAGCACCTGCAGAGAGAGGGGCAGCACTCACAGCAATACCAGGACCAGCAGGACTGGGCTTGTCACGGGCCCCAGCTCCTGTGGATCTGACACATGGGGAATTCGGTGGAGCTCTGAGCTGAGAAGGGCCCCGCAGGCTGCCACGTGGCAGAGACAGCCCTGATCCTTGCAGCTCCTTCGTGCTCCTCCTGAACTGCACCAGCCTGCAGGTGACTTCGTGGTCCACCTCCACTCAGCCCACGCAGGAGGGCAGGGGATGGGGTACAAGCTGACAGTGCTAGGAACTGCCGCGGGCTCTGTGCAGAGGATACTTTCCCCCTTTCCCCCCACGGGGAAAGAGGTGGCCAGGATCTGCTATCTGGAGCCTCAGGAAATCTCAGGTCCCACAGGGGACTCTCCACCTCACGAGCACACCAGCACTGCTCTTCTCTGGATAACAGCACAAGCATACCAGGGCAGCCCAGGCATGCTTTCTAGCGCCACAAGCTCAGGTTTCTCCCCATCTCCTCTGGCCTCCCCCAGAGCTGCACCCAGCAGAGTGGGAGAGTTTGTTCCCATCTCACGTGGTTGGCGGCCAGAGGGATTTCTGCCAAACTCTGTTCTTATATCACCCTGGAGAAACCCGTGCTACCTGCCTATACCTGGGGCTGCCAAGTGGTCTGCAGAGTGCGGGTCCCGAGCAATATTTTCCAGCTGCAGCTACACAGCCCTGTGGCTGGAGAAAGAGGTTCAGCCATGTCAGGCAGGGCTGGCAGGATCTCCAGCACTGCCTGGCTGGTAAGCCAGGTGACAGGGAGGTTGGCCTTTCCTCCTCGTCTCTCGTCTGTCCCCCACAGGAGCATCTCTTTCGGTAAGCTCCCCTGGTAAGGAGCAACAGCTTCCAAAGACACGTGGAGCTGGTCTGAGAGGCTGAGGTGGATGCAGTGATGCTGGTGTGCCAGGGAGGGTGAGCAGGCTTAGGGGCTGGGAAGGCTTCCCTAAGTGTAAATACATTTTTCTATGGGTTGGGAACTGTTTTACTGAAATCTGATGTTATGTACACAAATGTTTCTCAAAGCACAGAAGCCTCAGACGTGGGGCTGAACTCACTGAAAAAAAAAGAAAAGAAAAAAAAAAACTGCTGGGAGCACGGCTCGGGTGGGGGGTGGAGGTGCTGGAGAAGGAGAGAAGGAGAAGTGCCACAGCATCCTGCCCTCAGCACTTGCACGGAAAATCCAGCACCACCCCAGTGCAGGTACGGGCAGGATCTGGCCCAGGGTCTGCTTCTCCCAGCACTGTTTGGGCACCAGGCGGGTGGGGGGCGGGTTAAAGCCATTTCCCAGTTGCAATAATCCTGGCTAAACTGGCCTTTCTGGGACTGGCTTAGCTTTCTATCCCGGGCACTTACATCCTGATGGTTTCTCTGGCTGCGGCGGGCACTTTACTTCTTCCTATGGAAGCTCTTTGTAACGGGGGACAGATGCAATGTGTTGTTGAATCCGTATTGCACTCCGCATCCTGCACTCAGACCCGCCACGCACCCGCCCTGCAGCCAGCGTGACCACAGCGTTCCTCCCAAGCCCTGCAGCACAGTGTGCACCTCCTGGACAATAAAATTCCTTCTTCCCACGGGCCATCTCCTCGCCTGTTATTGCCCCTGTGCTGCAGAAAACTGCCTTACCACTCACGGAGAACACAGGGGCCTCGGGGGATGCTTCACAGGTACAGAGGTGCCAGCACTCGGATGCCCAGCTAGCCACCTCCTTCCCTGCGGCAGAAATCCTCCCACGTGTGAAGGATACATCCCTAGGGAACAGGGATGTCTGGCCTTACCCTCTCCTGGTAATTTAGGAATTGTTAAAAACAAAACAAGGCAGCAAAACTTCAGCCCTTCCCTCCTGACATCTGAGATGAAGTATCCTCTAGGTGGGCTTGCAAAGCCCGTCCTTTAGGCATTTAGGAAGGTTAGCCTCTCTCCAGCCAAGGATTTGCCAGCATATGAGTCACGGGGACCAGGGTGATGCCAGCATTTACAGGAAAGACTCACATTTTACTTGCCATATAAATCCAAAAGGGCACCACAGCGTAGGGTCCCTCCATGTCACTGACGGCACGCATGCCCCCAGCCCCTACAGCCCCTCAGGGATGGAGGTGACCGTCCCCAGGCACTTGTCATGGCTTGCAAGCCCTGCCATCTGCTCTTGGGTTTTGGTGTCTGCCTGTCTTGTCACTGTGCCGGGACTTTCTACCACCCACATCATGACTGCAGGATGCCTGCTGCTCCTTGTGTCCCTTAACTTCTGCCCTGGACCCTCCTCCTTTCCCCATCACCTCCTAAATCCACCCATCAGCGTGATACCCCACCTTTATGGTTTGCTGGAGCCTTTATCTGTCCCTCAAGGAAATATGGTTGGAAATATGGCTCCTCCACACGCATGCCAACGCGCACACCGGTGTGGGTTCCTCTCCCCACCACGCAGAGACGGGGACGGCCACGGTGCTGCACCTTGCTCCTGGTTCATTGCAAGCTGGCATCCGCATCGTGCAAAACCCCTGGTGGAGAGGGCTTGGGGAACCTGCCCCAGGGAAGGAGCTGATCCAGAGGCCAACCCTTTCCTCTGAGGACAGGACATGGAAACTCTGGCTTGGGCTTGGCAGCTCATAACCCCCCTCACATCCCACAGCAGCCATCAGGACTTCCACACCTTCTTAGATACCCCCAGAGGGACTTTTATTCCAACTTGCACACTCGGGAACTGCTCCTGGTTCCTTTGGGAACCCACGTGCACCCTTGGGAACCCGGTAAAGCAGTTTCCTTTTCTAATCACACCCGATACTACTCCAAGCTACCGACAGGTCACCTCTGAAGCTTTTAATTCACAGCTGACCGTGCCGGGTCAGGCTGTGTCAGTAACAAGAGAGGCTCCGAGAGCTCCGTGTGCCTGGAGGTGGCAGCCTGGGCTTGCAGAGCGCCCGTGGAGCCCTGCACGAAGCCGCCCGTCTCCGCGCCGCACCCACGCCCGCTTTGTGCCAGCTTTATGCGGGTTTGCAGGGGTCAGATCCACTCCGTGGACGGTGTTAACAGATGGCGAACTCGGCTTTGTGTTTACTAATACGATTCCTGTCTGATCACATACCAGCCCAGTCTGCCAAGGAAGGCTGTATTCCCAAACCACTTTCTCTCTCTGCTTTTAGCACAGCCATTTAGCATCGTGCCCAAGCAAATTACTCAGGATAACATGAAGCAAGATAGAAATACCCTCCACGGATGCCATTTTAACCCTCAAAAGGGTCACAGGTTATGTTCTACGCTGACTTTGAAGTGTCCCTTTGGTCACATCTGGGTTGGAAGGCACTATGGAGGAGTAGGACAGCAGCACAGGGATCTGGGACTGGCCCCAGCACCACGTACTGGGCCTGGGGTGTTTTTTGTTTTTTTTCCATGCAGAATGTGAACAGGATCCTCAGCTCTCTGCACCCTCGGCACCTTAAGGGTCTCATAGCCAACAAGCCAGGCACTATCACACCGCCTTTTTCTGAGCAGGCTGTCAATATCAACCACGTTCAGGAAAACAAGAGTCTTTCAAGTTTCCTGGTTGAAATCCCCCGGCAGTCATGTCTTGGGAAATCCCAGGACAGAGTTACTGCATCTCCGGCTTACGCAGTCCTTCCAGAAGGGAATTGCAGACCACTTGCAGGTGCCAGAACGATTTCGGCATACAAAGCTGGCAACACTTCTTTTACACAAGTTGCGCCATGAGTCTGTAGATGCTGTGCAGGAAATCGCAAGCGTTTGGGCTTGTTTGCCCCAAATCCTTCTTTTCCCTGTTGTGGTTTCAGCATCTTCCCGTGCAGCGCAAGCCTGAAGACTTGGGGGGCAGGACAGGTCCAACCCTGCTTCGTTCCCAGGAGGTGGGGTCTGCCCTCAGGGAGCCCCTTGCTGCAGTAGGTAACACGTCAAGGGGCTGCTCGGTGGGTGCAGGTCCCTCCTTGTGCACAGGTCCCATCCTGTGCCCAGCTGCCCGCTCAGATGTTCTGGCCGTGGCAGGAGGGTGAGGAGTGCCACAGCCTTGTGGCAATCCCTGATAACCCCCAGCCTCGTCAGCTGCTGTTCCCAGTTCCTCATTTACTCTTTCTCCCCTGGGACACTGCTTCTGCACAATTTGGTTACCCCTACCTGGGGGAAACTCTCAGCTTCCCTGGTAGGTGCTAAGCCCAAGGATTACCTTTATTCCTACCTCCACTGCTTCCTGGGGTAGGAGACCCCACGACGCTCAGGTTTTTGGCATCCCTTACAAAGACAAAGCCCTTAAAGAGCCACTTCTGGGGGCAACAAAAGCCTAGCCACTGTCTGCCATGGGTGTTGAAATGCCTTACCTTGCTGGCCATTCCCTGGGCTCCCACCCACCAGCAGCAAGGAGCAACCACCCCGCAGCCAGGCATCAGGAAAAGCCTCCAGCAGGCACGGAGGAGCCTGAGCAGAGCCCCGTGCAGCTCGCTGCTCTGCTGACCCCCAGAAGCCAGAACCTGAGAGCAGGCGAGTGCTGACTTCATCTTCCCTGGCACGCTGCAGACTCCTTGGTGAGACCCAGCCAAGCTCCTACACCCCTGCACCAGCCCATCCTCAGTGCAGCCCTTGTGGTTTCTCCCCTCCTTGCTCTTGGGTCCCCACCCTTGCTGGGCAGGGCTCCCCCACTTTTTGCACTGGGCTTTATCTCACCCGAAGTGGAACGAAACATGAAATATGAATGAGCCGCTGTGGCCTGTCGCGTGCTGCTGGGCTGTACCCTGATTCGATTAGCACTGATGTTTCTTTCATGAGCGAGAGGCTTTCTCCTCCGCGGAGCTCTTTGCTGCCAACGCCGAGCTCAGTCACGGAAGCAGACGGCTGATTAACCACCCGCTGCCTGCCGCGGCTCCTGCCTGCTGCTCCTGCCTGCCTGCTGGCCATCCGCTCCCTGCCTCCTGTCCCCGTCCCCGTCCCTGCCCGCTGCCATCCCCTGCCACCTCCTGCTGCTCTGGAGCAAGCCCCTCTCCCTGCAGCCTGCTCTGGCCGCCAGCATCTGGCTTTCTTCCTCTTCCTAGCCTGGTGTTTGCCACGGTGCTCCCCGACGCCGGAGGTGTTTTCACGACGTGGCGGTGTGATGGGGCTGGCCGTGGAGCTGCAAGGCTAAGGGAAAGGGTGGTGGGACCCTGCCTGGTGTGGGGGTGACAAGGCAGGGCGCACGGCCGGGCACCTCCTGCATCAATGGCGCAGCTCCGGGGGCACAGGGTCAGCTCCCAGACGTTGATCAGGCTGACAAATGTTCTCTCTTTAGCGCGATCTCGACGATTTTCCTAATGACCAGGCCTGCGAAATGAGCCTGGCTCCTGAGAATTCAGCCGGGCTATTTCAGGCAGTTAATTGTACCTAGCAAGGACATTCCTACTGCTCACAGCTTTCAGCTATCTGGGACGATGCGAGTGCTACCAGGCTTCCCCTGAGCTGCTCCTTGGGGTAGGGAGAAGGGGACACAGCGGAGACCACAGTGTCTCTGTCTCTCTCTGTCCCTGTGCTGTAGGGTAACCTTGAAGCTGACGTATACCGTCGGATATAAAACTTTGTGCATAACAACGTCCCTCAGCTCCCTTTGTGCAAGAACCATCCCTCCCTGGCTCCATCCACACGGATAGATGAGCACGTCCCTGACGCCTGGCAGGAACTTGGTTGCCTCTTTCCCACAGGAACAGTCGCAGGAGGCATCAAAGGCACCAACATTTTGCACAGTTAAATGCTCGAGTACCTGGAAAAAGCCTGGTCGAGCTCGTGGCTGAAAACTTTGCCTTTTGCATCCCTGAACTGTACCCACGCAGTTAATTACGTGTACGCGTAAAACTTCCCAGGCAGTGCTGGTGGGGGCTAAATTATATCCTTCTGTGAAGACTTTCAGCACTCGTTTGTCCAAGGACAACCTGATTTTGGCTTTGAAGCCAGCCGTGCTTGGATCTGGGGGCTGTCGACGCCTGGAGAGCCCTTCCAACCTTCGGCTGAGCCTAGCTTCATGACAGCACTGGCCACTCAGACGCCCTGGGCCGTGCTTTCACTCCCTTCCCCTGCTGGAACAATCCGTGCTGTTGCTTTCCCTGACCTTCCTTAGGTGTTAATTTTGATCACAGCCCACGTGCCGACTGCACCGTTCCCTGCCAGAGCCTCACTGACCCACTGCAGGTGCAGTGCAGCCGGATACCCCAGGTGCAATTAACCCCAGAGCGAATTTTTCTGCCTGCCCACATGCAGTATGACTTAGGTACCTTTAAGGTGGGTGGGCTGCCTTAGCCGTGCCTCCCCTGCCCTGCCCAGTGCAGCGGGAGCTGCTTCCAGACCCTTTCTGCAGCTCTGCCCTCGCCTCCAGCGGCGAGCAGCGATCCCCCGGCCCCGGGGAGCGCTCGACACGCGAATCCTCTCGCGCAGACAGCGCTTTACACGCTATTGCTGGCACAACACAGCAAGCAGCCAGGGGTTTCTCTGACACACACGCTCCTCCCCGCGGCGCCACGGGGCCCATCCTTGCCCCCACCATCACGCCAAAGCCAGCAGCTGCTGCTCTGGCAGCGTGAGTGATCCTCGCCCTGCCCCTGCTGCCTTTGCTCTGCTGTCCTCCCCCTTCTGCTCCTTGCTGCCCCGTGCATCCCCTCTGAGGACGGCTCTTCCAGTGCACCGTCCACTGGACTGGAGTCACTGGTGGGTGATGCTGGGCCAGCTGAACGTTCACCCATGCCATAGCAAGCAAATAACCCCCACCTCACCCGCCTGGTACGGTTAATTGATTTTTTTTCCAATTGAATTTATTGCTCTTGGATTTTCTGGTTGATCTTTATGGTCCCGTGGACTGAAATAAAGTGAAAGACGTCTAGGTGCAGGCCCACAACTTGTGTCATCCCTCCTGCATGCTAAGGGCTACATAAAGACTTCAGAAAGGTGCTTGCACAGAGGTTTGGGCAGCTTGGAGGTACATGGAGGATGGTGAAGGGTGTCTGGGCTGCTGCTGCTGACATACGGCTGCCCAGATTTGTGCTGCCAGGTGGTCGGAGCCCTGGGACTCTGAATGAGGGCTCAGCTCAGGAGTGAGGACACCACCAGGCTCCCCTTCTGCTAGCCTGGGGGGTATCTGGTTGTGGCATCACCCTGCGGGGAGCTGGGGCCAGCAGCGGGCTGCATTTCACTGCTGTGGCTTATGACCTCCGGCCAGGTAGAGGCAGAGCAGCAGGGACAAGCTTGGGACCCTGAGAAGTTCAGCGTGACGTGGAGATGGCCCAGAAGGTCCCATCCGGGTGGGAAATCCTGGGGGATTTGGGCTGTGATGGCTCGTGCTGGGGCTGCCACGCGGAGGTGGAGGACGACGGCGTGTGCTTCTCCTGGACTTTGGGCTTCGGACTCCATCTGCTGTAATAAAAGTGGAATTTCCCCAGCTGGCACCGAGCTGACTGCACAGTGCTGCTGCCGGCGCGTAGCGGTGAGCAGGACAAAACTAGGGCACGCAGGGAAAAAACTAGGACATGGCTGCAGCCCTGGGGAAGCCTGGGTGTTTCCCGAGGAAGCTGAGACCTCCACTCAGCTCGGTTAGAAAAGACGCCAGGAGTGCTCTAGCTCAGCAGAAAGAGGACGTGTGCTGTCCCAGCTGGTCCTTCCAGCAACGCTGGTGTGATTCGGGGCTTTTGGGGATGTCCCCGTGATACGTGGGAACTGCCTGTGCCTTTGTGCTGCCCAGCACCGTGGGGCAGGGGGGTGTCCCACCCCAGTTTCCCAACTGGGATGGCCCCATCAGGACCCACCCAGCACCCTGCTGCTGTGGGGCAGGACCAGGCTCTGCCCTGTGCTGGGGGCACGACGTGGGGAGAGGAAGGCTGGTGCTTGGGCATCTGTGTGGGGCAGGGGAGGGCATCTGGATGGACAGGGGGGGCACAGGTCTGTGCAGTCACACACACGGCAAAAAGCTGCTTTTACAGAGCCAAAAGTGTCTCCGAACGGGAGGCTCCTGCTGGTATCGTGCCCAGGGCTGGGTCTCTGCCTGCCCGTGCCCCTCCAGCACCCCATGGCTCCCATGTAAAGGGGGAAAGCAGCACCCTGGGGAGAGCAGCACCCTGTGCTGGCCCCATAACGTGCTGGAGGCAGCGGTGACGGGGCCGTGTGGGCTGCTCCTGCCCATCTGTGTGTGAGGAAGACGAAAATACAGACCGGTGATTTTCTCTGGGGGGGCTGAGCACAGATCAATCTCGCTGAGCGCTGCGAAGCCTAAAGGGCACCTTGAAAACTTCTGTGCTTTTGTCAGGAAAGAAACTGATTTCTCTCTTCCCGGGGCTCCTCGGGGACTTCCCCACAGATTTCCAGCATCAGAGAGAGCAAATTCCCTACGCCCAGCCCGCTTGGTGCTGCGCCTTCCCCTGGCACCGAGGGGCAGATTGTGCCTGGGGGCTGCCGGAGACCCCCGGACGTGGACCCCCAAGGTTGGGACGGGGTGCAGCAGGCACCACAGATCCATTTCCATGGATGCCTGTTTTCCCTCGGCAGGGGTCTGTGATCTCTGCTGCTCTTGCTCGAGAGACCTCAGCTCTCTGGATGGGGAGCACAGACCTGTATGTGATCTACAGCCTGGGGAGAGAGCTTCACCCCAGCCCATGGATCCTGGCACAGGGGCAGAGCTGAGCCTCCTGTGCTCTCTCCCTCTCTGGCTGAGCCGCACAGGATCAGGCATTTGCTCCTAGATGGCTGGAAGTGGTGGGGCATCCCCCCATCATCTGTCCCAGATGTGAGCCAAGGGAGCTGTGGGGTGGTGAACTAGGTCAGGGCATCAGTGGCATCCTCGCAGACCCCGCACATGGGGCATATTCAGGACGTTTCCATCCAACAAGAGCTTTTCCTCCTCCCTTCCCACCATTGCTACAACCTCTTGTCCCTGCTGGCTTGTCCAGGTCCCAGGCCTGGCCGTGCCTCAGCCTCTTTGCTTGGCACAACAGAGGGGACAGAAATCCCTGTGACAAGAGGGGAGCAAAGTTCTGGAAATGCCGTGGGGATGGGGGCAGCAGAAACTTCAGAGCTCCCCCCCATTCCCTTTCCTGGCCCCAGCTGCTAATGGCAGGGCCGAGCTAGGAATGAAAAGGTGACAGGACAAATCTTCATGAAGGCCATAAGCAGCACTCCAGATCTTCCAAGAAAAACCTCCTCCACCCCGTGCCCCAACCCCACGGCGAACTAGGGTCACCCCTACCCTTACCTTGCTCCAGGAGGGAAAGCTCTCCAGTGTCCCCGTGTCCCATAAGCTCCAGTCAGGGCTCCTTCCCTTGATACTGTAATTTAGCAACATGCAAACAGTTGTGTTCTGAAATTAAGCATATGAGGAGCTCTCCTTAAGCCGGAGGAATTATTTCCACATCATTTCAAATTTTCTGCTCTATTAATTTCCTTCTAGCCTGTCATTTTCTTCATTTGTCCCAAGGCTCCTGGGGTTCAGCAGAGCCAGCGCCAGGCGTGATGTGCAGCCCCTGCTCCTCTGGCCAAGCCCCGGTAGCTGCTGGGGCAGCAGGTTTTGGGGATCCCCAAAGGTTCAGCCAGGTCCTGGTCTTGCAGGAAGGCTCCCACCTTCACCCCAAGGGTGGAGGCAGCTGGGGCAGACTGGGACCGGGCTGCCTGGCCCTTCTGCAGGGATGCATGCTGTGATTTCCCAGGGAAACAACAGCTCACAACAGCTCTGATTTAACCTCCTGGGCTGGCAGCTCCACCACCACGGGTCCTGCTCGCAGCGCCTGGCAGCGCTGTCACTGGAGAGGGTCTGGAGATGGGGGGGAACGGCAGAGCCAGCACAGCACACACCCGCTGCTCACCTCACCCCCAGGCTTCTTCTAGTTTCTAGGGACTCTTGCAAACGTCCTGTTTCAGGTCCAATGACCCACTGGGATGGACAGCTCAGGCTCTGCTTCTGTGCTGCAGGTGAGCCCTGGAAGCGGGATGCTCTCCAGCACTTGGGGCTGGGTTAATCCCCCTCCTCCCCAGCCTTCATATATTTACTTCCCCGTGGTGGTCTCTCATTAGCATCCCACTGCTGTCCTCCAGCTGCTCTCCCTGTTTACACCATTTCCAAGACTATGGTAGGACTTGATGAATCATTTATCCTAAGCGGCAATTATTGTACAAACAACTTACTAATACCGTGGCCATCAGCTTGCTCTCAACATCAGAGACAGAGCGTGAGGCATAAACATGGCAGAACAGTGATTGAGAGAAGGATCGTTTCAATTAAATGAGCCCCCCCCCATGCTCTGCCCCCTCACACAAGCAATTTCAGGGACACCTCCGGGGTACCTGGCTTCAGCAGCTCTCCAGCGTTAGCCTCGAAGGCAGGAATAAGGCAGCAATGAGCAGGGAAGGCAGCTGAGCACGATGCCAGGTCGTACGTGCTGGAGTTTTGCAGGGTGGGCAAGGAGAGGAGGCTGTGTCTGCACTGGTGCCCACAGGGGCGACGGGCTGGGAGGCTTCGGAAGTCATTGCATGGGGGGTAAGGAGGGTGATGCTCGCACGGCACGCTCTGGGCAAACCTGCAAGCAACCTGAAAAAGGAAGCACCGAGGTGCCTGTAAAAAGATGCCTTTCTGCACAGGATGAGCAACACAACCCTCTGCATTCGGTCAGCGGGGAAAACTTCGAAGCTGAAAACAAAGTGAAGTCAGTCACAGCTGTGAATCCTGCCAGGACCAATCGTGTTTGCACAACCTCCATTATTTTGGTTAATTTGCGATATAATATACAAGGCTTCCTGGTGACAACTGGCACAGCAGCTTTGCTCTGTCCCATCCAGCATCCATCAGCCACAATCGGATCCGAGCTCTGGAAAGCTCAGAAGTGCTCCGAAATGTCCCTGGAAGCAGCAGGCACCCTACGGGGACACCCTGGGGCTGGTCCTGTGCTTTGCTGGGGGCAAGGAGATGCACCAGCCCTTGGCACTGGTCGGCTCTGATCAGGCTGTGATAGATGAAGCAGCCCGCCTCGAGGGAGAGCTTTGGCACAGGAAAATATTTCAGGGGCATGGTTCAGACGGGGCAGGGTTCATTGCAGTAGAGAGAAGCACACGCAAGGTGCAGGGGTGAGCAAGGGGCTTCGCCTCCCCTTGCACGGAGCAGGCAGGGAGCTGAAGCTCCTGGAACACGGGCTGCGCTGGGGTTTGCAGTCACGGGACTGGCACAAAAGCTTTTTTAGAGACTTCTTCAAAGCCGGCGTGTTTGAGGCTGGGGTCACGGCGAGGCCATTCCCTGTCGCTTCTCCACGAGCTCTTTCCCCGAACACACAGAGCTGTTTTCAAATGAATTAAAATGAATCACCTCTACTCCACCGACAAACTTTTCTCCTCCACGTTTCTCCTTTGAAGATGCTCAAAACACGTTAGACTTATCAAGAGTAATTTTAGAGAAAAAACAGAAAAAAATATGCAAACTACAGACTCAGGCCCCTGAAGACTAAAGCACTGTCTAAGAGCTCTTCTAAGCCGTGCGGATGCAATAAGGCTGCCTTATCTTGGAGTCAGTGCTGGAGTAGAGAGCCACGTAACGAGGGACTATTTCCCATCTGCTGCATAAATCTAAAGTTACTTCAGGCAGAATGAGGAATCAGAAGGTACTTCAAAGGCATTTTAGCTCTGTATCTGTGTCAAACTGCAGCTCTAAGCACTCTGTGTTGCCCTCCTATTAAAGATGAACTTTTGTACTCTGTTAGACATCTTAAAAAGCATAAAACATAAGTTCATTTGCTTTTCAAGTCCTCCGGCCCCCCCCCCCCCTGCTCAGCTCCTTTGCAAGATACGAGACTGTTCGGGTATTTGTGAACAAACAACCTTGGTTTGGCTGCCGAGTTTTCATCTCCAGGCGGGCTGGGTGCAGCTGAAGTTCTCCGGGCTGCCCAGCACCAAGGGGAAATTGGTGGCACGTTGGTGGCACAGCAGAGGTGGCTGTCCCAGGACCAGGTGCCTACAGATGTGTCCCTGTCTTCTCCTGGGCTGAAAATGCTTTGGCCGGGGGAGACGCAGCTGTGCCTGGGAGGGTTCAGTCGGTATCACCTGTGTCATATCTGGGGGAGAGACGAGCAGGGACGAGGCGCAGCTGACAGAAGAGAACAATAAACACAAGCTCTCAAATTAGGGAAGATAATAACGCTGTGTCTAAAATGGGGGGTTTCTCTTTCCCAGCTAAAGCTGGGAGGCCACAGCCGCTTGCCCAGCCCGCCTTGCACAAGCAGGGGTGCAGAGCAAGCCCAGGGCCAGCACACGAAGTTGACCGTATCACCCTTCTCCACGTCCTTCTTGACTTGTTCAAAGATCCAGAGATTTCTCCAAGATCTGAGAGAGCTGAGTACTCTTTACATAATGCCTTAGGACACTTTCTTAATAAATTATGTTTATCCAGGTGTCTATTAAGTCTGTTCGTCGCTCTGGTTTGCACCAATGGCTTGATGTGGCATTCAGACCTGATGGCCATGCGCTTTCCAGATGGCCACGGAGCTTTTTTTATGGATTGCTGTCACATCTGTCACCTTCCACACCAGTTTAAGCAATACATGGGAGATTGTTGCTGATTTGATTTCTTCTAGAAGTCTTGTGTGAGTCCCACACGGTTCTGGCCATTTCTAACTGTGCAGGTGCTCACTTTGCTCTAAAAACACTCCTCTGACACCTTCCTTTGAGGGAATTTCTCTGATTTATACCCTGAAAGAAGCCCTTATGGTGTGGGACATTCCTTGGTGGGAGGTGTGCAGAATGCCACTGCAAAATTTAATTTCATTTTTTTTCTGCAAATCTCTCTGTTTCTCCTGTCCTCCTTTTACGCACTGTCATCTCTCATCCCCACCAGCCTCCTGACGATATGGGCTCATAACGTGTAGGAAAAATGGCATTCCTAAATTTTAAGCTGGTAGCAATTTGTTCTTCAAAAATATTTAATCTGATTTATTATTGTTTTGCACTTATTTTGCCAGGGTCTGTGCACTTTTCTGTTTTCCTCATTTGGACAGTAGTTTCTTTTTGTTTCTAAGATACATTCACTTTACAATTTATCCATACTAGCATTTTAAAACCTATCAATTCTGTTGTACAGTGCTTAAAAGAGCATTTCCACTATTTCTCCAGCTCAATAAACAGCTGATAGCAATGCGGAGGTTTCACAAATTTTTAAACACTACTTACTTTATTTTTTGTTGTTTATTTGCAAAATAGTTTGGTCTTTTAGTTTGCCCTAAAAGTTTAGTTTATCATACTAGAAGATGGCAGAAGCAGTTATGGACTAACAAGTGTGACCAAGACCCCCAAATGGATTTGCCTCATTTGAGAGGCTTTTCCATTAATTTGTTTCACTCCAGGCAAATTATATGTGCCTCTCAAATTGGGCTTAGTGAAGATCTTAGTCACAAACAATTGGTCTCAAACCTCAGAGATCAAGGGTAGTTGATATCTCTTTTTTCCTGTAATCTAATTTGATTCCCAATAGTCTGTGGCTAATGCGGGCACACAATGCACCAGACGAAGCGTTTGCAGCAGAGACAGGGACGTACAAGGCGGTGTTAAGATCTTACTTACATTATTATGTACAGCTCGGCTAAGCACAGCCAGAAAGGAATGACAGTTGCGACAAACTCTGGGAGGATTTGGGGAGCGGAGGCATTGCTTTGCGCAGAGCGCTTGGCCCGCCACAGGCAGGGCTGAGAAAGGAGATCCCGATCTTTTAAATATGCCTTGGGTGATAAATAACGAGAGGAGAAAGGAATGATCTGATTTCGACGACGATTCTTTTATCATATAAAATCTGCATAAACCGCCTGCGACCACGTTGACACGGAAAATTAAGAGATTCATAAACGCACAAAGAGGAATGGTTTCCCAAGCAGGGGGAAGGGGACAAAGAGGCTTGAGATTACTGCCATAACGAAGGGTCAAGGCAGAAGTGAGCCGGGTGTTAGGAATGCAAGTACTCCTGCAGCCACAATAACAGCATCCCCCCAGAGAGGTCCATCACTGTCTGCTCGCATCTCTTTGTCAGGGTGGTTGTCCTTGCCTCAGTCCTCCTGACCACCTGCAGAGCCAGAAAGGATTTTTCTCCGTAATACTTTTTCCCATAACTCCATCTTTTGACTCTCTTCTCTGCAGAAGCACTGAAACAGCTGGAATAACCTACAGGATAAGACCAGCCAGGCCTTACTTGTCCATCAGCATAACTGAGCTGAGGAAGGAAGCTTCCCCAGCCAGAGAGGCTGACTTTTTTTTCCCTCTGTACCACAGGTTTTATCCTCTTTCTCCTAGGATTAGCTGGAGTTTTCTCCAGAGATACTGCCTGCTCGCAGCTCTCTTCCCTGATACCTGCACGGAATTGCAATAGCATCCTGTCTTTGCCGTCATGTGCTGTAAGTCTTGGGAATGTGCCGTGAATGTGCTTCAGAGCAAAGGCACGCTGTTATCGTGCCTGCGGGGAGCTGAGCTTGACTCTGGTTGCCCAGCCCCTCCTGGACCCCCTGGCCTGGGTTCGTTGCTTTCTGCTGACAGCTCGGTTTCTGATGGAGGAATCTCTGAGGGCAAAGGGTGACTTGAATGCCTTGTGCATCAGTAGCAAAGAGCTGAGTGAAGAGCTGAGCTCCTCCTTAAAGGCATTATGATCAGCCTCTAGCCTGGGCTGTGCAGATTTACATATATATAAATCTTACATATATATAATTCTTACATATATATATTTTTACATATATATAATCTTTACATATATATAATTTTACATATATATATAATTCTTACATATATATAATCTTTACATATATATTTTACATATATATAATTCTTACATATATATAATTTTTACATATATATATATTTACATATATATAATTTTTACATATATATAATTTTTAC
The DNA here is from genome assembly GCA_011075105.1 of Heteronetta atricapilla. Lineage (NCBI taxonomy): Eukaryota > Metazoa > Chordata > Aves > Anseriformes > Anatidae > Heteronetta > Heteronetta atricapilla. Next base: position 6,559,092 of record CM021751.1, read on the forward strand.
ATATATATAATTATATACATAATTTTACATATATATTATTTACGAATACAGACTCTATTTGCTGTGGTCTTTGCTGAAGAAAGAGAGAGATTGCAGAGGGACTTTTTGTCTGTTTATATCCTGCACCAAGCACAGGTGCCCCTAAAACCTGAACCAGAGACAGTTTGAAGCATGGAGAAGGATGCTCAGATTCACTTGGATCACTGCAAACACGGCAGCATCTGCCAGTGCGTGACAGAGGGAAATACTGCAGTTTTCCAGGAGTGCATAACAGTAAGGTAGCACGACCCAGAGACGTGTGGATAGTCATGGAGACCCCCCACCTCTCCATGACTGGCCACACACCAATGTTGTCTCCCAGGTGTTTCCTACTGCTTCAGTCCCAGAAAAAAAAAAAAAAAAAAAACCTGCAGAACCTGAGGAACAGATGTGCAGCATCTATCTTGGGAGAAGCAGTCCGTCATGCACTATCCTGGACCCTGCTGGAGAGGCAAAGCACCTGGAAAAGGTGCAGTGGCACAGCGGGGGCTGTCCCTTTGCATTCTGTGCTCCAAGATGCACCGCTCAGCCCACTGCAAAATCCCCGTGGGATGCCAGCAGCCGTGGAGGGACCCAAGACTTTTGTAGAGGACCAGCCAGTCTTTTCTGATTAGCAGCAGATGGAGGATGCACACAGAGATAATTAATTAATTGCAACTTTCCCAGTCTCCAGACTTTGGTTTCTATTGATCTCGGTTTTATCTGGAGCAATAGAGACAATTAGGAGGGAACACAGCAGCAGAAGTTAATTACCAATGGAATGGAAACTGTGTCTTTCAATTTATTAAACTTTTATCACAAAGCAGCGCTGCTGCAGAAGCACTGGGAGAGGCCGCGTGCCTCCCCGCGTCCTCCGCGCCACGCAAGGCGCTCCCCACACTTGACGATCAATAATAAATGATCCGCTCACCCTCCTCGTGAGCGGGGCCAGGGCTCCCGTGCCAAGCCCCAGGGGACCAAGCCCTCGGAGGAGAGCATCTGGGCTGCTTGGACGGGCAGTGCTCCCTCCCGATGGGAGCCTGGAGGCTGCTGCAGCGCGCTGCTGCCAGCCCCGCTGCGCCCCGCCGCGCTGACGGCTCCTGCAGGCAGAAGCGGCTCTGCGGGGGCCAGGAACAACTCATTGCTATTCCCGTCCTGAGCCTTCAGTGGAAGGCAGCCCTGCCTGCCCATGGCACCGGCACGATGCAGAAAACAGTGGCCGCGAAGAGAGGAAGCAGCACAGAGTGATGGAGGAGGAATTGGCCCAGCTCGGAGAGCTTCGCAGCTGGGTGTAGACGAGCTTGCAGATGTGGATTTCAGGCAGGCTCGGGGACGCATCCCCCCAGCTCTCCTTGCTGAGATACGCGTTGCCTCTGAAGAAGAAAAATGAGAAAATGATTCGTTAACAGCTGCAGATGTTTCCGAGGGTGGTCGGCCAAGCGATGTGACATAAGGGGTCTGCCTCAGGCTTGGTTTTAACTGTACCAGCCTACAAAAGGCCATGCCAGCTTCTTGCCTGGTCAGAGTGCTCCCACATAGCTGCTGTCCCAGTGAACTCCCCCACCTTTGTCTCCAGGGCATTATACTCCAATGACTGTGCAAACAAGTCTCTGCTGATCGTGCAGAAGCAGTAATCATGCTCCTGGTTTGCTCTTGCTTCTCTTTGCAACACTTCCCAATGCTGCATTTGTTCCTGCTGAGTACAGAGCTGGAGCTGCCCAAGAGCCTTTACAGGGGCTCCAGGCCCTCACCTGTATCCCGCAGGCAGCTAACTGGGGCCGTAAAGGTGGTGTTGTTGCCTCCCAAACACAGTGACAGAGTCAGATCACATTGCTGAGTGCCTTGTCCAGTTGAGTTCTGAAAAAATTCCAAGGGTGGAGATCACACGAACGCCCTGAGCACTTGTCCTGAGGACACACCGTTCTCATAGGGAAGTTTTTGAGTACGTCCAAACGAACTGAGTGCTACCTTTGCACCCCCCTGTCCTCTCACTCTACGCTTCTATCTCTAACTCCTTTAAAAATCTGCACTTATGGAAGCGAAAGATGCAGTATCTCCCCCATCTCTCCCTTCCTGAGGTGGAAGAGTAGCTCCCTTGGTGTCGTTTTCTATGTCCTCTGCTCCAGCCTCTGACCGTTTTGGTGGCCTCCGTTGGACTTGTCCTCTGCCATGCAGTACTCACAGTGCTCCACTGCAGCCACCTGAACGCAGAGTAGAGGGAATAATAACTTTCCTTGATGTTCTTGCTGATGTAGACCAGTCTAGAGACAGCTTCTAGTGCTGAAGGGTGCGGTGCCAGCTCAGCTTGGCCTGACCTGACTCATACAGTGTTGGCCAAAACACCAGAAAACTTTCTTGGGTCCTTTATGGACACATTGAATGCTCCCACACTGGAATGCACCCAGTTAGCAAACTCTATTTGTGATGCAAAATGCCTGCTTATCAACATTTATTTAAGATGGTTCAGTAAAAAAGTAGTTTTTTTTTTGTTTGTTTTTGTTTGGGTTTTTTGTGTGCACGTTGTATCCCCTCACTCAGCAGTACCACTGACTATTTCACAGAGGTTACAGATTTCAGATTCTTAATATGAGTCAACATCGTACTGGATTGCAAAGGGAAAGGCACTCTGGAGCATCTAACTTGCTGATGGCTGTGTGTGCATGCTCTTAAAAACTAAGAATCTGGGGGGGGCTGACCAGTATTTGACTAGGATATATAGATTTTAAATCCCTGATCTGGTAGGCACAAGCTAATTAGTCATGTTTAAATACATGGGAGATTGCTGGAGCCCCAAGCCTGGATGAGCTGTAAGACTCATTTCTACCCTGCTAGTGAACTGATTTGCAGGAAAATAGGGGAGGAGATATTTTCTCAAGGTGAAATAGATGTTCTTGGAGGATATGAGGTTTTAATACATGGCAGATTAACCCTCACAGCCTTGATTAGCCCTATACAGGGATTCACAGGTGAAGCAAAAATGAAAAACACACAGAAAACAATCTACAGTTAGAGAGATTTGGAGTATACGACTTTCCACAGCAGCTCTTAATCAGTTCTGGTGATGCTGCAATCAGCTTACAGTGGAAAGGAACACGATTTTGGAGTCAAGGCAGAGGCAGAGCAGAGGCTAAGCCCTGAGCATCCTGGTAGAGCTAGTGTCTGGCTGCTGGGGGAGCCTGATACAGGTGGCCAGGCTTGGCCAAGCTAGCAGAATTGACAGCCTCACCCTGCTCTGGTTCAGGGCCTTGGCTGGATGCCCCAGGCTCAGCACCATGGTGCCAGGGCCCTTGCAGCATCGCCTGCCCATTTTTCTAACACTTTTCTTGGCCCTTCCTGGGGAATCTGCTCAGCAGTTGTGTCCCTCCTGACCCAACAAGCGCTGGGTCAGCTTTCATTTACATGTCACTTGGCACATCCTTCTGCTCGCCCGAGATTCCTAAATTCAATCTGATTTCAGTCTGATTACTTTCCCCTCCACTTGAGAGAATTAATTAATCTCCGGCTCTGCTCCGGGCTTTTTTCCCAGTCGATGAAAGGAGGAAGGAAAGGGTGGTGTATATGTCATTAATCATCATTACATTAGTGACTCCAGAATTAGCTTGCCTTGAAAGCCAACACTTGTGCAGCAGAGGAACTCTGCCACATCCCTGTGCAGCGAGATCTGGACCCCTGCAGAGTTTCTCTAGAGAGAAACCGAGGTGTGGGAGAGGAGTGACCTTCATGTGGATGCCACACAAGGGAAGGGAGGTAGAACCTCCCCAGTGTCAGAGGGACTATACCAGAGTGAAGCATCTCTATATGGATCAGTACTTACACCTCCAGGCACGTCTAGTCAATGCTCAAGTCAAGCCAGAGCTTCGTGGTCCTTGATCAGCATCACCTCTATCTCCCTTGAGGTGGGCAACCTCAGTGCTGCCTCCACGCTCCAGTGGCCATACACAATTTTCTTCCACTCTGCATGGCATGTGGCCTCTACACTTCCCTGCAGCAAGCCTCGCCATCCAGGCTTCTTATTTGCCTTCAGCTTCCATTTTCCTGAAGGAATAGTACGAGGAGGTCTTCCAGGTTCATCGTGGTTTCTCTGAGTACAAAGCCTGTGCGCAGATCCTGCAGGGAGTGCTGAGTGCCTTTGGAGGGCAAGGGGAGAGGTCCCACCTCTGACAGGCTGTGCAGGCTGTGCTTCTTGGTGACAGCCCTATCTAGCTTCATTCATCCTCTGAAACGGTGACAGGCATTTAGATTGAATGTATCTGAAGATAAGTATACATATATTTACATCATATGCTTTGTTTTCCTGGGCACATTTTAGTTCCAGGTCATTGTGCCTCTTCCTTGTCTGCCTTTTGCTACAAGCTTCGATAAATGAGCATCTTCTTTGCTTCCAGAACCCAGACACAGGCTCTGTTTTGCTCTCCCAAAACCTCTCCTCAATTCTGAGAGTGCCAGTGGCCACCTGACATCTTTGCAAGGGCTTGGACAGGCAGGCAGGAAGGTTCTGTCCCTCTGCTGCTCCCCTCTATGCCTCAGCACCTCTCCACCTTGCCCACACCAGCTCTGTGTTTGCCCCCTTGGCCACAGCACTGCTCTGGTGGTGCCGCTGCCTGCTACGACCTCCAGCCTCCTTCCAAGGGTGCTGCTTCCCAGGCTACAGACCCCATCCGATAAACATGACCTTCCTGCCTCCGCCTCTGATGTGTGACCTTGCAACCGGCCTTGTTAAAATGCATGTCTCTGAAAATGAGCCCACCTTAGCCAGGATGCAGCATTACACTGTCATTACCGATTGCACGTCTTGCTTTCTCTCTGTCTCCCTGTAAATAATGTATCTTAATAACCAAGCATGCAGAGCAGGCTTCCTTTAACAGGCATTGCCCAGAGTAAGCGTGCTGAGGAAGCACATTCACTCACGCTATGCCTCAAAGCACTTCATTAGTACATCTGAAAAGGCCAGAAAAACAATGCAAATATTCTGATCAGCCAGCGCTTTCAGAAGGATTTACTGTCCCCGCCTGGCTGTGCTGAGTCCAGAGCATCTCCTCGCACACAGCTCAGCTGCAGCCTGCCTGGGCTAAGGCATTTAGACAGAAGGCATTTGGGGCACGAAATCTCCTTCCAGAAGCTGCTGGCCTGGAAGTGTGGCATGAAACCCCGCTGCTGCTTCCCACAACCCTGCCCCAGCAGCAGGCAAGAAGTGCTCCCAGAGCTGCCGTGCCCTGCGGGCAGGCCTGCCGATGCATTTTCTCTCCACAGTTTGTAAGCGGTCATCAAAACTTGCTCTTCTTAGCTGTGGCCCTGTTGGCAGAGAAGCAAGAAACAGTGAGCTGACTGCAAAAATACCCGTGCCAAACTTACCCTCAACGACTGGGAGAGGTCCAGGTGCGGCACTCGCCTCCCAGTGAAGTTCCACATCGGAGCCATCCCTGGCTACTGGGTCTCGGCGACCACCTCGGTGCCTCAAGGCACCCTGCCCACTCTCAGGAAAGACAGAAGAGAGAGAAGTTGCCCAGAGGAGCCGTGGGTGCCCCATTGCTGGAAGCATTCAAGGCCAGGTTGGATGGGGCTTGGAGCAACCTGGTCTGGTCCCATAGCAAGGGCATGGAACTGGATGGTCTTTAAGCTCCCTTCCAACCCAAACCATTCTGCGATTCTATGAAACTCTGTGAGATGTGAAGGCCGATAACAAGCAAAGCCACCAGCCACACCAGGGTCAGGCCCCTGAGCCCAGCACAGCCAGTGCTTCGATGAGCATTGATTGCTTCGATGAGCAGTGCTGGAGCTGCACTTGCAAAGCCAGCATGCTCCTTTGCACAAGCTTCTTCCCCTGGAAAGACCCTTGCTTGCACCAAGTGGTTAACACCAGATGAATTTGCTGTGATTCAAGGTGTTATTACAATGAATGTGAGCGTGAATTAATAATGGCACTTTGAAGCCTCTCTCTGCGCTCGCCTGAGTCCCTCCTGCTGCATGAGCAGCTCTGTGCTGCCGAGGAGCTGCATACACGCTGCTTCATTTTGCAATAATAACAGCCTTGCGCTAAGAGAGATAAACAGCATGTGGAGGTTTTGCTGGCAAAACACAATCCTAAATGAACTGCTAAAAATGGTCCGCAAAAGGCTATTTCCAGCTACTCCACCCAGCTGGAGCTGGATCTCCTCCCCGTCTTGGAGGGGAGCTGTTGCCATTGCAGAGGATGCGTCCCCGTCTGTTGCAGGAGGGTCGCTGCCCTGGGAAAGGCAGGGAGGAACGAGGGATGCAGGCAGGAGCTTGGTGCCTAGGTGTGGAAACCAGCCCGAGTGTTTTTGTGGGGTGTACTGGGAGCAGCACTAAGAGTCCTGTTCCGGGATAACTTCAGCTCTGGAGAAAAGCAAGGTCTCCGGGGATGGAAGCAGAGGACTGGAGCCAGCCTAAGGCTGCACCTGTCCTAAGGCTGTGCCGGGAGCCCCACTGTGCAATGCAACGAGGGAAGATGATTTGTGGAGTCAGGACTTGGTGTAATGATGTGCCTGGATGTGCTGGCACAGCATTTTGTTGCCAGCTGTAAGTAAGCTGCTGCGATTTTTAATGGGGGTCTCTCTCTCATTTTCCTAATGGAGGGGGCTTCTCATGATCATGACTAACTTCAGCAAAACTTTGGAAATCTGCCCTCGGGTCCTGTTCCTCCTCACTCAGGGAATGTCCTGAGTCATTTTTGTGACAGATCCTCAGGAAAAGCAGGCTGCAGCAGCCCGTCCCCTGGCTGCTGCTGTTCGCTCACTCATCAAAATGCAAAGCATCCTTTACCTCTGGCCAGCTTACAGTAAGCAGTTGTCAGACAGTTCTATAATCCCAGGTATAATAAACCTTCCCTGGCTGCCTGCTTCCTATACCTGTCATGTGAGCCAGCTGTGCGTGAGGAAAACACTTTGCATGCAGATTATTTATCCATTGTCGGTCTGCTCCAAACAACCGCCCCCAAAGCACAATCAGACAGCAACATTTCCTCCTTTCCAGAGCCTGGTTTTAGGACGCTGGACTGAGAGTTCACCCTTAGTGGGGGCATCCCACAAAGGACATTTATGTTGTGGTTAGATCCTTTTCCTCTGCACAGCTTTCCAGCTGCTCTGCCCCCAGCCTGTAGTGCTGCATGGGGTTGCTGTGCCCCAAGTGCAGGACCCGGCCCTTGGCCACGTTGAACCTCATCCCATGGCCTCTGCCCATCGACCCGTTCTCTCTGCAAGGCTGTTTCTTACTCCTCTCTCTCCCAGCTGCTGCCTTTTATTTACTTTTTTCCCCTTTTTTAAATACGCTCTCACAGAGGCAAAAACAACATCACTTATTAGCTCAGCTCTGGCCAACAGCAGGCCCCTTATCTAACATGAGGCAGCTCATGGATTCTTCTCACAGAAGCCACAACTATGGTCCCCTGCTACACAAACCTTGCCACACAAACCCACCACACGTGTCCAGTAGGATGGCATACAACATGTTTGCACCCCATGTGCTCCATCGCCCTTGCAGCAGTGAGGAAACTGCTTTGCAGGGGCCTGAAGTGCAATTCTTTGCCTGGTTTGCTGCTCTTTGCAAAACCTACTTTTCATCAGCCTGAGATACTGGCATGCATTGCTTCTGTGGCTGCACAGAGACACGCTGGGTTTAAATGCAGGAAGGCGTCCTGTCTAGCACAAGGTGTGAATTGTCATTAAACAATTTCTGAAAGGTGACCCCTGGATCTGAAGGCAGGAGGCAAGGGGAAAGCAAGGAGGATCAGTGCCCGTATCCCCACTGCACAGCCAAGGGTGCCGAAGGACCAAAGCATGATGATACAGCCAGCTAGCTATCATCAATCACAGGGCCTTAGCAGAGGCTTCTGAGTATTTAAATCATTAATTAAGATTAATGAAATGCACTTACACAGTTTATCTAAGTGCATGTTCCAAAACTGAAACCCAGTCATTAATTAGCGAGTGAGACAATTTGAAGGGCTCAGTAAAATCCCCTCTTAAGCCCCAGCAAGACACAACAGCAATGGCTCCATGCATGAGGATCTGGCCTTACCCGGGAGACATTACACCAAAGCGGGATCGTCACGGCCTGAGAAGAGACACAGACTGTTTTCCACCAATCCTCCCAGTGTGCAGTTTTAGTGGATCTGGGAGCCTGCCCAGCTCAGGACTGGGAACAGGAGACACAACGTACTAAACTTGTACAGCTGTAGCAAATGAGAGGCTCCGTTTGGCTTCCTCAAATAAATTAATTTGAAAAGCTCAGGGCTTACCAGGATTAGAGCTACCAAGAAATGTGGTTGCCTGATCTGCCCATCCCCAGGATCCTGAAAACACAAGGATGGCACCACCTCCCCATGAAGATTAATGTGGATAAATATGTCCAATTACGGGACGAATCCGAACTGTAGATGACAACATCTATTCCATGTAATGCAAAATGCCCAGCTGTAGGGTCTGACATGTGTTGAATTGTGCTTGTTCTCATGCTAGGGAATCTGTTTTCAGCCCCACAGGACCAAGGCCCGCTGTCCAAGGCCCTCTACCAGGCCATGCTCCCCCAGTGCCATGTGTGGGTCCCCCTGTGTGAACATTCTGGTGACAGGGCACAAGGCCACAGTCTTCTTCTGTCTCCTGGTACAAACTTCTACCCAGATACAGAGCCTGGAGATGAGTTTCAGGGCATGTCTTACAGCCACTCACTAGGGCATTCGAGAAAATAGTGTTACAGAATGACTTTCCTCACAGTGCAATAAAATAGATAGGTTGGCAGTAAATTGCATCAATTACGGGGAACTCAGTAATTAATTAGAAGCCGGGAGTCTTCCCATCCCTCAGTGCAACTCTGAAATGAAGAGTTCGAGAGAAGAATAACTTCCAGGCCAGACCGTCCGTGCCGGGCCCACACGATTGCCTCCCACGCGGGCTCACCAAGGCCTGCAGTCGCATCCTGGAAGATGCCAATCGATTTGCTTCCGAGCTGGCAGCAAGGACACAGGTCTGACCTCTGCCTGCAGAGAGGGAGGACTCAGGCAGTGCCTGTGGGAGGGGATCCAGAAGAGTTAATGCAATTTCAAGTGGAAAAGCGGCCTCCTGGGCCGGGAATGGGATGTCTCCTCATTGGAATGCAATGGGGGTGCTCGAGCAGAGGAGAGGGGGAGCACAGCAGAAGCAGAGAGGCTGGGGTCTGCCTGCAGAGGCTAACGAGCTGTCGAGCTAATGAAAGAGCCCTACAGGATTCAACATGCATGAGGATCACGCTGGTGCTGATGTGCCCAGGGAACCAGAGCGCAGATAAAAATAAACCAGAATGAAGCCTTGTGTCTGCTGCAGAAGAGCTCGGTTGTGGCCCAGAGGGGACAATGACAAGGAGGCATCCCTCCAGCCCATCACAGGCTGCTTTGAAAACACCAGGCCTTGCTCTGCCCTGCCCTGCTGCGACTTGATCGGGATATTCCTCAGCAAATCTGCTAAGCCGGAGTTTTGCTAATGGTGCCTGTAAGGCACCAGCCAGGGTCCCACCAGCCAGAAGCAAAAGCAATCAAAGCCTCCGAAGCAGCAATCAGACGCCCTCCAAATTGAGCAGACGTGAGAAGTGAGTTTGTAACTTCAGATCGATCCAGCAGCCAAGGTCACTTAGAAGGAAGCCGAGTTCCTGGAGAAGCTACCGCGGTAAGCGAGTTGTAATAGAAATAAGTTGTAATAGTCTCCAGCTGGCAGGGACCTCCAGCTGCCACTGACCCAGTTAATGCTAACACTAGCCTGCAGGAAACTTCCACTCCATTTTCGAGGCATTATGTCAGGGAAGCCAGACGCTGGCACAGAAAGGAGCCTGGGAAGGGCACACAATAATCTGCGTGGGCAGGAGAGCCTGTGGCAGCAGCGGGGTCTGGCTGCCCACAGAGCAGTGGGGTGCAAGGAAAGGTGCACGCTCAGCCCAGTGGGAATCACGGTGTCACTGCAAAGAGGTGCATGGCGATCCCTGTTCCTCTGGGACAAAATGATGCAACCACAACCGAAGCTACCTGGGGGCAATTGCAAGAAAGATGGAGCCAAACACTCCACGTCAGTGCTAAATGATGTAGCAATGGGCAGTGGCCACAAATCGGACCTTAAAAGATCCAGGATGGACACTAGGAAACAATTCCTCACTCTGGTGTGGTTCAGCCTTGAGACATGTCTCCAGAGAGGAGGGTGATTTCTGTCCTCGCAGGGTTTTCAAGAATTAGGTAGGCAAAGCAATGATCACCTTGATTTAGTGTTGGAAATATTCCTGCCATGAGCAAGCAGCTGGAAATGAGATCTCTCAGGTCCTTTCACAAGCCCTAATGGGACTTAGAGCACTATGCCTGGTGAACATCACTTATTGTCCTGTGTGTGCGTAATTTTCATCATGCCAGGCTAACCAGCCCTCTTCAGAGACCAGTGCAAGTTGGTCCCAGGCCAGCTCCCACCATTTTGCTTCCTCTATTTTCCCTTCGCCCCTGGGGAACCAGCCCCAAAGCGATGTGAGCCCTGCCAGACACACTTTGGCACTGCAAAGCAGGTACTCCTGTTGCATGCCCTGGGGCTCCTGGCATGTTGACAGGATAGCTCTGGGCACCCCGCTCTGATCCCATCTTATTTATGGTACATCCCACCCGTCTTCTCCCAGCTATTATTGCCTGAAATGTTGTAATTTAGATTCTGGCTGTGTTTGATTGCAAACTCTTCCAATCTACAAATTTCAGTGACAAGCACTAGAGCAGCTCATTTACATGCCAAAGTGATCAGTCTGAAACTGCTTGTTACACAAGTGAATAAATAAATAATAGATACATTAAAGAATGGTAAACAACCAGCCAAATTAACCAGTAGATGTTTAGTAATGGAAAACGCTGACATCCATAGCATAGACCAAGAAGAGGAGGAATGGGACAAGCTCTCCCAGCATTGCCCAGGGCAGCTCAGCATTGATCTCCTCATCCCACGAGCCAACAAGGATGTGCACCAATGCCAGGAGACAGTGAGCCAGGGCTAGAGCATGAAATTCTGGCTTTTAAAGCCTACACCTGTCTTTGTCCCTCGCACGTGCTCTGTGTAAAGCAATCTGTCATGTTCTCCTGGAACAGCACTTAACGCATTTTACACATCGAGTGTCAAGTACCCGAGCAGCCTGGTTTTCAACTGGCATCTCAGGAAATCCTTCCAGGGCACCCGAACCATTTCAGCTTATTTTTTTCAATGTTTGAAACATGGGACACTTCTGAACCCACGTCAACCTCGTAACACCTAGCAGGAAGTTTATCTGGTGGTCAGCAGGGCCGGGCAATTTGGGCCAGGCCGGCTCAACAACAGCAATAAAATCACAGTTTTCCAGTGAAAGGGGCTTGGTAATTCAGGCATTGTGAAGCCATCAGTGGCTGCAGACACGCAGATGCTCTGAGTGGTCCCACACTCCCGGCGGGTGCGGGAGGCAGATCGGGATGCCAGCGACTGAAAGCGGTGGTGTGTGCGGTACCTGGCAGCGCTGATGATTGTCCACCACCTGTCTTTGTCACTGCCTCCTGCACAGTGACAGGTAGGTGCTAGCTACCTGATTTATCTTCCTCTGAGAGCTCCTGCCCATCACTGTTCAGCGCGGCGGGGGATCCCCAGCAGGGAAGGCAGCAGAGGAGCATCTCTCCCTGTTGTCTGCTGTCAGGCAGCTCATGTGTGCGTGCCAGCACTGGGAACACAGGGAGGAGGCTTTGCAGGGGTAATTTTTCTTCCATGAAGAGCTGCAAGGCTGGGCTGGCGCTGAACTATCTTGCCTGGCACCACCAGACAAGAGGGCAGCAAGAAGGCAAAGGAGGGCACACATCTGACCTCTTTGGGGTTGGATGTGGGACCACCAAGTGCTCTGCAGAGCACTTTCATCCTATGGCTTCTCCCACGTACACCTGTTTTCCTGCCTGCCTTGTGCATGGTGCCATTTCATGTCCCCTGGGGCTTCCCTCCATCACCCCAGCCCCTTCCATGTGCCAGGACCTGTCAGCAGCAGGGCTACACCACCAGCACGAGGCTTCTCCTCACTCCAGGAACAACCTGCCAGGGCTTTGCTACCCCTCGCACCTCCCAGTGTCCTGGCCCTCCCTGAAGGAACAGGGTGCCAAACTGCTCCCAGTCTCAGGGAAATGCATCTGTGGACCCACCGGGGAGCTGATTTATTCTGGCTCTCGAGCTGTGATTTACCGGAGGGGTGCTTAGCCCCGAGCTGCAGTCGGACATCCTGAGATGTGGTCTGTGGGAGCTCGGCCACGCGTGGCTGAGACAGCACTGCCACCTCGTGGCTTGCTGAAGCCACCAGGACGGAGCCCTTCGGTGGCCACCACCGCCTGCAGCTCCTCCGAGATGCAGATCAAGAGGAGGAGGTGCTCAGAGGATGGGCAAGGAAGACCTGGCTGAGCCACGACATCCCCCAGACTCAAGCGAAGGGGGCTAAGCCCTCCCAGGGGGCTGAAGGACCTGGACGAGGTGCTGTCTTGCCCAACACCAGCTTCCACGAGATGCTGGAAATCAGTGGGCAGCCCCTTGTAATTCAGCTTTTAAGTGAGGTTATGGGGACAGCCAGGGACAGAGGACACCAGGACATCCATCAACCCTGGAAGAAATTATGGAGTGGTCTCATTTTGGCTGTATATTAACAAAGGGCAATAGGGCAGAAATACAATTACTGTCCAGAAACACCATTTTTTTTTTGTAAGGCAGGTCTTTTCAAACTCACCCATCGTCTTTTCTTGACATGATTACAGGCCTCCTTCACAGAGGAACTATGTTGACAGAATAAAATTGCTTTTTCTTCTGGGCCTCTGATTTATTATGGGCTTGACATTTTGATTAAAAATGTGTATTATATTGCGTTAAGAGGGGATATGAATTAAAGACCAGCTCAGTGATAGATCTCCAAAGGTAATTATTAACGGAGATCTACTGATGAGCAAAGTTGTGTGTGCAAGAGTCTCCATGGTTGATTTTTTTTACCAGAAGAGCATAGCATAGAACAAAACAGTTCAGCTGGAAGGGACCTGCAAAGATCACTGAGTCCACCTGCCTGACCACTTTAGAGCTAACCAAAAGCTAAAACATATTATCGAGGGCATTACCCAAATGCTTATTGAATAGTGACAGGCATGGGACATCAAGCACCTTGCTAGGAAGCCTGCTCCAGTGTTCGACCATTCTCAAGGAATTTTCTCCTAACCTCTTCTGGCACAGTTTGGTGCCATTCCCATGCGTCTGCCATCCAAATTTAGACAGCGTGTCCTCAGACTCTTTTCAGAAGACGTGCCTTCCAGCCTTTTTACCAGACTGGGTACCACTGGATGGATGCCACCCTGCCCCACATCCTGACCACCAGCACCCTGCAGGGGATGGCAGTGCCCGCAGCAGGCAGCACACCTCGTCTGTGTCAGGCCAAGCCAGCAGGAAAAGAGACAAGGCTGCAAAAAGGCAGCATCCAAACTGCCTAAATAGCAATTTTCCTGAACAGGCTGAGGGTGGGGAGGGAATGCTTTGTCGTGCCTTTGGGCCTCCTCCACCTTGGCGTTTCCCCGTGCTGCTGGACTTCTCTGAGGTCCCACAAGGGCCAGCATTTTTGCTGACCAGGCTGTTCCCTGACAGTGACCGGCACATCCAGGGTCGAGGGGAGAAAGGGAACTGTGGAAAGAAGTGAAACTTGGCACTTCTCTTCTGCAACCTTGCAAACCTCTGTGCATGCAAGGACAGCCCGCCCTCCCTGCTGCTCTTCCCCCCCTGCTCCTGAGGAAGAGCTGCCAGCAAACAGAGCTGCCGATTCTCACTGCTCCCTTCTCACCCCTGCCAGGAGAGGTAAGTCACCCCGGACAGCTGGGGACACGTGCCTCTTCTGCCACCTCTCTCCAGTCTTTGCTCCCTGTCCTCATCCTTCTTCCACTTGCCCTCCCAGCCTCCACAGGAGTCTGTAGCAGGAAAAGGGGGAGAAGGTGATGCAGAGGGGTAAATCCGTCCTCACTCCACCATGTGGGTGTGGGCACTGCTGGGTTCTGCAGGCTGTTCCCAGACTGATTATCCCAGGCTTTGGGATGTGTTCAGGACATCCCTCCTCTCCTTTGGTCTGCGTGCTGGGGACTTGCATCCCTCTTGCTTTCTTTTTTTAATCCCTTTACTGTTTATTCCTTTCCTGTTTCTCTTTCCTCCACTGTGTCTCTTTATACCCTTTCCTCACCTGTGCTCTCCATCCCATGGGAGTGCTTACTCCCCGAACACGGGGGGAGAAAACCTCTTCATGCAGCTTGCGCGACCACCCGTCCCCAGGACACCCACCAGAGGCTTCACGCCCTGCTCAGTGTCCCGGGCTCTCCCACAGCCCTGCCATGGGCACGTGTCAGAGCTTTTCAGTAACATGGGTGATTTCAGATCACACAACGAAACAGGGAAATTATTCTAAAAATTCCAACACGGTGTCTGAATTAGACAACACGTAGGTGGCGTGGTGGGTCTGCGCATGCACGCTTGTGTCTGTGCATTGCCCATATCCACAGGTCTGGATGAAAATACACGTTTGTACTTGCATGTCTGTGTCCGAGTTGCATCTTGTCGCTGCGTGCACCACGTGCACGTTTACTGTGATCTTGCCTTCGCCCCAAATTCCCCCTCTCCTGTGCCTGCAGGGAGGCAGGATGCGTCTCGGTCTGTGGCTGGCAGCCAGCGCCCTGGCAGCAGTGCTGGGCACAGCCCTGCCTGAGGTGGAGGTGTGCCGGGCACCGGATGGCAAAGACGGATTCCCGGGGGTCCCTGGCCTCGATGGGAGGCCAGGGCAGAAGGGTGACACGGGAGAACCAGGTAAGGGATGCGCAGTGTGGGTGGCCTGGGAGCCTCGAGCCTCTTGGCAGGAACACAGCGGGCCGCAGGAGCGGCTCAGGCAATGCCAGGAGTGCCAGCTACGGCATGAACATCATCTCAGTGTCTCTCCCCCAGGGAAACCGGCACCAAGGACAGGCATCCGGGGACCCAAAGGGGATGAAGGTGAACCGGGGCCTCCTGGCAACCCAGGAATCCGGGGCTTCCATGGCCCGCCCGGCCCCCCTGGGCTGCCAGGGCAGCCAGGACCGAGAGGGGCCAAGGGAAAGGCCGGCAATATCCTGCAGCAGCCACGTCCTGCCTTCTCTGCCTCACGGAGGTCCCAGACGCACCGGGGCAGCACGGTGGTGTTCGACAACATCATCACCAACCAGGAGAACTCCTACAGCGCCCAGAGCGGAGAGTTCACCTGCCGCATCCCCGGGCTCTACTACTTTGCCTTCCAAGTGGTCTCCACGGGAGACCTGTGCCTAAGCATCACCAAGAACAGGGAGCGCGTGGCCAGCTTCTGCGACAACAACAGCCGCAACATCCTGCAGGTGAACTCGGGCAGCAGCGTGCTGAGCCTGGCGGTGGGCGACCAGGTCTCCGTGAGCACTGACCCCACGAAGGGCAGCCAGATCTACAGCGGCTCCGAGGCAGACAGCGTCTTCAGCGGCTTCATGCTCTTCCCACAGACGGGCTGATGGACCGCCAGTCTCAGGACTTGCCAGCCCAGAGCTAAGCTGCTTAGCGTCAGAGCATTGCTGTGTGCGTACCTCCGTGTGTTTGAGCCCTGTGAGTGTGTACGATGGCCTTCTATCACAGCAAAGGCAATGGCCTCAAATTTAACAGCCAGCCAGGCCCCGTGCTTCTGCCATTATCACCGAGCAGCCAGGCTGCGGGTGACCACTGCAGTGCCAAGACCTCCCTAGCAGCTCCCTCCAGGCTGTGATGAGCCTGCCTCCTGTTTGTGGGATCCAGGCAGGCCATCCCGCTGCCTCCTGGAGGCCAAGGACCCCTGGCCCCAGTAGCCCTTTCAGCTCCTGTGTGCTCAGACCCTGCGCCAAAGGGGATCAGTCGTCACCGGGGCTGTTCCCAAGTGTGAAAACACTGCGTGCCACTGCTTTTGCTATGCTAACCACTGTAAGTGCCTTTCTGGTGCAAGGCCAGCATTACCTCTCGTGTCCTCATCATCAATACAAATAAACCTCTTCCCTGACAACTGCTCGTGGTTTCTTTCCCACTCCTGCACTCTGGGACCAGCCGTTCTCCACCGCTCTCTGGGCCCGGCCGCCCAGCCCGTTTGTAACCCAGCAGAGGGTGCCTGTCCCAGCCATGGGCTGCCAGCTTCTCCAGGAGAATATTGTGGGAAGCTATGTCTAAAGGTTTTGCTGCAGTCTGGGCAGATTACATCACAGCCTTTCCCTCATCCACCAGGCGGGTCACAGGAGGAGATGAGGGTGGTCAGGCAGGACTTGCCTTTCCTGAACCCGTGCTGGCTGGGCCTGGTCCCTCGACTGTACCGCATACACTGCGTGACGGCATTCAGACGCCCTGTTCCATCACCTTTCCTGGCACCAAGGTCAGGCTGACAGGCCTCTAGTTCCCTGGGTTCTCCTTCCGACCCTTCTTACAGATGAGCATCACGTTAGCAAGTCTCCAGTCATCAGGGACCTCTCCAAACGACCATGACCACAGACAGATGATGGAAAGCGGCCCAGCAATCACATCCACCAGCTCCCTCAGCACCCTCGGGTGGATCCCATCTGGCCCCATGGACTTGTGACAGCCCAGGTGGAGCAGCAGGTCTCAAACTGTTTCCACCTGAAATGCTGGGGGGGGTTCTTCTGTTCCCTGTCCCAGACTTCCAGGTCAGGAGGCTGAGTACGCTGAAGATAAGTGGTCTGACTAGTAAAGACAGATGTAAAGACATCAGTAAGAACCTCAGCCTTTTCCTTACGCTCAGTAGTCATGTTCCCCCCTGCATCCAGGAAAGGATGGAGATTCTCCTTGGCCCTCCTCTTACCATTAATATATTTGTAAAAACATTTTTTTTTGGTTATCTTTATCCACAGTGACCACGTTGTGCTCATGCTGGGCTTTAGCCTTTCTGATTTTCTCTCTGCATATGCTGGCAAATTCCTTGTACTCTCCGCGAGTTGTCTGTCCCCTCTTCCACCGAACATAAACCCTCCTCTTCTCCTGGAGGCTCAGCAGAAGTTCCCTGCCCAGCCACGCCAGCACTTCTGTTCCCCCAGCCCCTGCTGCTGCGGTGGCAAGGCCTGGCACAAGCACAGGTCTTGAGGGACAGCCGGGGAAATGCTTGCTCAGAGAAAATAATCAGGCAGGAGGATGTGAAACTCGGACGGGGGCCAGCCAGGGGCTGTGTGTCCCTATCGGGCTCTTTCCTAACTGTGTGACTTCCTCCGGGAGGGTGTCGCAGAGTTGTGCGGAGCCGGCAGGCAGTGCCCTCAGCACACAGGGCTCCGCAGCGCAGGATCCCGTGCTGGAGGTAAGAAAGAGGTGCTGTACAGTTCCTTTGGGGTGGGCCGCATGGGTCCGGCAGCACAGCGCAGTGCTGGGTGCTGTGGAGGAGGCAGGAGCAATGCCAGGCCCTCCTGCTGCTCACGTCTGGTGGGGGCATGCATGCCTTCCCTTCCCGGTGGAAGACCCATTCCCCTGGGCCAGGTGCCGTGCTGGGAGATCCCCAGCTGATGGGAGCTCGATCCTGTTCTGCAGAAAAAGGCAGGCTGCTGCTGGAGGAAGGGTGAGATCAGCTCGGTGCCGCCTGGAGCTCCAGCCTCAGGGCAGCGTGGTGCACTGCTCACAGTGGCGTGCATGTCTGCGGGGGGCTTGGGGTGCTGAACCAGCAGAGCTTGGGGCTGGCAGCGGATACCACAAGTCCTCATGGCTCTGTCCAGACTGAAAGCCTAACCCGCTGGTATCACCAGCAGCTGCCCTGCGGTTGGTGACGATACCAGGGTCTGTTTCCACATATCGGCCTCCCCACCAACTGGCAGTGGGCATGGGGAAGGTAATACTGAAGACTTCAGCTGCTGTGACCCTCATAGCACTGAGCCTCCTTTGCTTCATGGACTGAAAGCTGCCCTGCCACGGCACCTCATCCCAGCACTTTCTTTCCCTTTCCACTCTCCAGAGCTCCAAAATGAGGCAGAGCTTCTGGGAGCAGTTCTGTCTGGCCCTCACTCTTCTACCTCTGCACCTGGGGTCTGCAGTGACCGGAGATCCCTCCCACAGCTGCTATGGGGCTCCAGGCCTGCCGGGCATGCCGGGCGAGCCAGGCAAGGATGGCCGAGATGGGCTGAAGGGAGCCAAAGGCGAGCCAGGTGAGTGAGCCAAGAGGGGAACCATGAGGGCTGTCAAACGACGGGCACTGAGTCTGCCTTAGTTGCCGGTCATGGAGAGCAGTGTCCCTGCGCTTGGAGAAGTGCTTGACGCTCCCAGAATCTGCACAGAAGGAGAGGAAACAACCCTCTTCTGTCTGAGGGAAAGGGTCTGGGGCAGCCGCTCCCCATGTCCTTTCATTGTGGCTAACTCCTTCCCTCCCCACCGCTCCACAGGCATCCCAGCCATTCCCGCTACACGAGGTCCCAAAGGTATGAAAGGGGAGCCAGGCAGTCCTGGCTTGCCCGGCAAGACCGGCCCCGCCGGTCCCCCTGGTCCCCCTGGGGACCCCGGGGAGATGGGCACTCCTGGAGAGCCAGGCATGCTCGGCAGCTACAAGCAGAAGCACCAGTCGGCATTTTCAGTGACGAGGCAGACTGCTGAGCACCCCTTAAAGAACATCCCCGTGGTCTTCAACCACGTCATCACCAACACCAACAACGACTACAACACCTCCACAGGCAAGTTCACCTGCAAGCTCCCCGGCCTCTACTACTTTGTCTTCCACAGCTCACAGACAGCCAACCTCTGTGTCATGCTATTCAAGAACACGAGAAAGATGGCCAGCTTCTGCGACCACAAGACCAACACCATGCAGGTCAGCTCAGGTGGCATCCTCCTCCGCCTGGAGGCTAGGGACGAGGTCTGGCTGGAGGTGAACGACTACAATGGCATGGTGGGCATCGGTGGCTCCGACAGCATCTTCTCGGGGTTCCTGCTCTTCCCAGAATAGAGGAACACCTGAGCTCGGCCCAGCACACCAAGCCCTTTGCCTTGCCCTGCAAATTCTGTTGCTCGCTGCCATGCCCCAGGTTGCTCTGCTGGGTGGGAAGCCCCAGCAAGCGAGTCTGCCCCAGCCACAATCCCCGGGCTCGGGGATTGCGTGCAGACAGTCACTGAGCAAGGGCGCCAGGCACATCCAGCTGGATCTGTGCCTGCAGTGACAGCACCAAGCCCCCGGAGTCCTGCTGGCACTGCCTTGTGCAGAAAAACATCTCCACCTCCCACGCACTGCCCTGAAAACACCCCGATACCTTGTGCTGCTGGAGCCAGGGCTCAAGGGGCTTTCTGTGTCTCTCCCCTTCCCACACTGGATGCACCGGGGACAGTCAGGGGTACTGGAGCAGGCTGGAAGCAACAGCTTTGCCATGAGCTGGTTGTGGAAAACGTCAATAAATCCTTCCCCAGTATGCCTGGCCAAGCATCTTTTTTTTTGTTTTTTTCTTTGTGATTTGCCTTTCTGCAGGTGGAGCCCATGTGTGGCTGGCTGGCTGGGGCATGCACACGAGCGCGTGTGTATGTGAACTGCCTGCTTGCCTGCACAATGTCTGGAGGTCCCTGAGCCCTCGCCGGCTGGGCTGTGCTCGGCACCAGCATCACAAACCATTCCCAACGCTGGCTTTGCTCACTCGGTGGGGCCCCCAGCTGCACTGAGAGCACGACGGGGACCCTCCCCAAGAGCAGTGCTCACTTAAGGGGGACAAGACGCCCCCAGGAAGGGGCCCTGATATTCCCCATCCCATCCAAGCGGATGCAATTCAGTTGCCCACACAGCAAGCCTTGTAGCCAGGTGCCAGGCAGCTGGGACATCCCCAGGGACACCAGGCACTCACCCCCTCCCCAGTTTCAGACGACAGCCGGAGGGCTCCGCCACCTCCACATGCAGGCACCAGAAATTTATTTGGGGACACAG
Source organism: Heteronetta atricapilla (assembly GCA_011075105.1). Lineage (NCBI taxonomy): Eukaryota > Metazoa > Chordata > Aves > Anseriformes > Anatidae > Heteronetta > Heteronetta atricapilla. The sequence continues at coordinate 6,579,030 of CM021751.1, forward strand.
ACGTTGCTGCTAACCGGGAAGAAATGGCCAAGGGGTGCCTGAGGGTGTTGCGTGATAGCAACAGGGAATAGCAGGGGGTTGGCAGAGACAAAACCCAGCCTTGGGCTGAACCCAAGAAGCTCCTTCAAGAGAGACCGTGGTTTTTACAGCAACAAAGAGCAGCGTGGGCAGCTCCTGGGTGAAAGGGGCTGAGTGGGCATGGCTTGGGGAAGCAGCTCTTCCCCGGTGACTTCTGCTGTCACCCTCAGTGACCACTCAGCACTGCAGTGACCCTCTGGGGAAGGGATCTGAGCCACATCCATGTGCCACCTCCACCCGGTGTGGTAGGACAAGAGTGAGCTGCCCCGCCGGAGCAGGCTGGTGTGTGGCTTGGTATCACCAAGCAAGACTTCCACGAGGGGTAATAAAGCCCAGAGGTTCGGGGTTAGCTCTGCAGGGACATGGAGCAGGAAGGGTGTTACCCACAGGGGACATGGAAGGGACAGGGCAGGGGAAGCCCATGAGGCCTCCCAGAGATGGAGGGAAGGAGCTGATGTCTGTGGAGGCTACAGAACCCACCAAAACCCAACGGAGCTTTTTCATGGTGGCACGCTGCACACTGGAGAAGGAGAGCTCTTCTCCTCCCAGTGGTCTACACTTTACCTCCACAGGGCATCGACAGAAAGTGGAGTTGGAAATACTTTTATTGCAGGGTAAAATCACTTCCCATGCACAGCATTTAGGAGAGCCTTGGGGTCGGATTCAAGGTGACAGATGCTCAGGCCACGTCACATCCTCTGGGCTGGTGTTTTCCTCCCAGCTGTTCACCTGAGGGACCCCGGGTTGCTCTTTGAGGACTTCACGTTCTGCTGAGCTGACAGATGGCATTCATAAGGGATATGAAAGTGACAATGAGCTAAAGATAAAAAAAAAAAAAAAAGAAGGATGTGGCCAGATTCTTTCACAACAATCCTCGCAGCAAACTTCTGCTTCCCTCCAGGGTCATTTCCAAGCAGGACGCTGGGGTGTCCTGCTCTGCTTCCCGGTCTGTGCAACGAGAAGCTCAGGGGAAGAGCAAGCTGTCCAGAAGGCTGAGAACCAGCTCCCTCCTGCAGGTAGGAGCACATGGGGGACACAGAAGCACAAGGGGGACAATCACTCCTTGTGTCACTGGCACTTCTCTGTGCCCGGTGCTTACCCCACCCCTGGCTGCACCAGGAGCTGGCGGAAGGAGCTGAAGGGATGCAGGGAGGGCAGAAGGAAGATGGGACCCCAGGGAAGCCCAGATGACTGTCCCAGTTAGGCTAATTAGATACAGAAACACCTCTGGGATGAAGCAGGCATGTGGCAGGACAGAAGGGGAAGCCACGGGGGTTAGGAGGGCAAGTTGGGCGATAATCTTTTCTGTCTGCAAAGACTAAAGGTGTTCCTCAGACATAGTGGTGGAAAGCAAGAGCTTGAAACTGCTCTGGCCTGGGGAAGGATTTGGCCCTAAACTTTGCGGTCCTCAGATGGGATGAAGAATCTCTCCTCTGAGGGAGCAGTGGGGACTCGGAGAAGGGACCCTGTCTCAAGCACAGGCTCCTGGCAGCAGCACAACAACTGGGCATCAGTCCCCTGGGATGGGCTAACTGGTCACGGGTGTTCATGTGGCTGAAGCTCTGGACACTTGTTGATGTGGGAAGAGACTGACAATCCTCCCCAACCTGCCCGGAGTTGTTGTTCACTCCAAGGCGATGAGCAGGGTGGATTTAGATCCACGACGAGATGTTTTCCTTTATTCGTGGTATCACCCAGGAGTATCTTCCTCCAGAGCAGCACAGAGGGGCTTCCTCATGCCTCCCATTGCCTGGGGCTACGCAGCACCTCAGCATCCTTTTGTGCTCCAGCAGGGAAGACAAGATGCAGACCACGTGGGTGATGCTGATCTGCTTAGCCGGAGGGCAGCTCGCGTGTGCCATGCTCTGCAAGACTTACGGCACCATCCCGGGCATCCCAGGGGCACCAGGCCAGCCTGGCAGGAATGGCAGAGATGGCCAGAATGGTCCAAAGGGTGATCGAGGTAAGGAGTAGGCTGCGGGTGTGGAAAACATCATCTTACAAACACCAAGAGCAGGAAAAAAAAAAAAAACAAAACAAAAACATGGTGAAAAGCACACAGCTGGGGGAAAGTGGTACAGCAGAAACCACTTTATACAAGGCCCTTTGAGGTGTTATCAGGCACAGGTGATGCTATGGGACAGAAGGGGATGGGCAGACAGGAACACCATGAAGAAAACACCACGAGGGACCTGGGGATGGAGGGTGTACACGGGTGGAGAGCAAGGGGAGCCATGCCTGCTAGGTGGGCAGGGGTCTCCACTCACCCACACCCCAGCACAGGTCCCTGTGGTTTCCTTCATGGCATCCCCTCTGCAGACCCACGGGGCTCAGCTGTGACCACAACACCTCTTCTTCCTTCTTTTAAGGTCCCCCTGGCCAGGCGGAGGACGAAGGAGACATTGGGGAGAAGGGAGACCCAGGAGCACCAGGCTACCCTGGCAAGATTGGCCCCAGGGGTCCCACAGGTTCAAAGGGACTGCAGGGCCCCATGGGACCCCCCGGCCCCCAGGGAGACTCTGGGGACTACAAGGCCACCCTCAAGTCCGCCTTCTCAGCTGCCAGGACGATCAGCATCTTCCCACGCCGGGAGCAGCCCATCCGCTTTGACCGGGTCATCACGAACGAGAAGGGTCACTACGAGAACCGCTACGGCCGCTTCACCTGCCGGGTGCCGGGCATCTACTACTTCACCTACCACGTCACGTCCAAGGGCAACCTGTGCCTCAGAATGAAAAAGGGCCGGGGTGGCAGCAAGGGCGACGTGGTGGTGACCTTCTGCGACTACGTGCTCAGCAGCTACCAGATCACCACCGGCGGCGTGGTGCTCAAGATGGCAATGAACGAGTCCGTCTGGCTGGAGCCAACCGAGAAGAACTCCATCGTGGGGATCGAAGGGTCTGACAGCATCTTTTCCGGCTTCCTGATCTTCCCTGAGGCTTAGCCTGCTGAAGAAATCTCCCCAGACGCTCTCTGCAGCCCTTGTCCTACCGCTGGCTTCCCCCACCAAGGAGCAAGGACTCCCCTGGAGATGGCACTTCGCTCCAGATTCAGTGCCCTAAATCTCTTGTTGCCAGTCTTGCACATTAAATGACAGCTCGCGCTGCTGCTGGTCCCCTCCTGCCTGGGGTTTGCTTCTTTCCCTATCTTCGAGCCTGGCCCTGGGGCTTTCCCAGCCCTTGGGTTTGGTGTGGGAGGAGGGGTTGGGAAAGCAGCCTTGAAAATCACACAGAGCATCCCCAGGGACCAAACAGGCAGGACTGGGGCCAAGGGGCACCCATGTCGAAGCTGGGGTGCAAAACAGGCACTCTGCTGGGACACAACAGGTTGGGTGCAGGGGGACTGCAGGCAGGGCCCTCACCCTCCTCTGAGCAGGAGGCTCTGGGTGAAGCTGTACCTGGCCTCCAGCAGGCATTCTGCTGCTGCACCTCAGAGCCGACACCTCACACAGCACCCCAAAACCCAGGCCAGCCCCACTGCTTCCCAGGATGCTGCTCCCTGCACCCCAATGTGCCTCCTGCACTCGTTAGCGTCTCATCGCTGCTAAGCGCGGCCGCTCAATTAATGCCGCAGACCACGCTGCCTCCTTACGGAGTAGTGCGAATTCCCTGCCCAGGGTTAAGAAAAGCGAGGAAGCCTGGTTCCCCGGGCCGAGCTGTGCCTGTAAAAGCGGGTTGCCTGCAGCCCCCAGGCCAGCCACACCACGCAGCCACATGCAGCGGTGTGTGAAGCTGGGCCAGAGCAGGCGGCTCGCTCAGGACGTGTTTTTGTGGGGTTCTGTGGGGTACGTATAGGATTTGAAAGGGGCTGGATGTAGGGAAGGGTGCGAAGGGGTCTCATGTGGGAGGGGGATGTAGATGTAGCGTTGCTACTGAGGTTTTAGGGCTTGGTTTTAGGGCCCCACAGCTCTGGCCCGAGCAGATCTGAGAAGGAGGAGCTGCCCGCTCCAGCCCCAGCACAACACGATGCCTCCCAGGCCCACACGGTGCCGCTGCCACCGATTTGAAGGCTCCTGTTTCTGCCTGAGGTAACGAAACAGCAAGTGGCACGGGAGGCTGGCGCCCCACAACCACATCCCTGTCCCACAGGCCACAGGGGCAAAGCTTGTAGGGAGCGGGCAGAAATGTGAGGCTCAGCTCTGCCTTGCCTGGGTCTGTGGGCAGTATTAGTGCCGCTTCCTGCAGCCCTGTGTTAATGCCTCTTTCTCACCACCTCACTGCTTGGCCCTTCCCTCAGCCGAATCTGCAGCCGTCCTGTCCCCACACCTCTGCATCCCACCACAAAGTCGGGGTCGAGGTGTTCAGTGCTGCAGCCCGAATCTCCCTTTGTCAGGCGCACATGGCATCTTGCAGCTTGAGACCCAGCAACCCAAACAGCAGCAGGCTAGGTCAGGCACCTGCAGCTAGCAGCATGGGTGAAGGAAAAGGGTCAGTATTCATCCCAAAACACGGGCATGGCAGCGTACACCTACCACATCTCCTGAACCTTCAGCAGAACACACCAAACCAAGGAGCAACCAATACACTGGAGGACAGGGCTGCCATTCATAGAGGCTCGACAGGCTGGAGAAATGAGCTGCCACAAACCTACTGACATTTAACAGAGACAAATGCAAAGTCCTTTATCTGGCTTGGGATAACCCCAATGCAATAGGACAAGCAGGGGGCAGGAGGAAGCTTTGCAGGATAGGATCTGGGATGCTGATGGACAAGAACTTGAAACTTTCTGCCTTTCTGTATAATTGATATAATCCATTTGGACTTTTGAAAAGGTCTTTGTCTGGGCCCCTCTGGAGTGGAGCTATTTTTCTTTTAAAAACTGATGTCTGACCTAAGCCCAGCATCAGCCAGATGGTTTCTGAGATCTTGGCTGTAACCAGAGAGGGTCAGAGGACAGTGCAGACACCAACTATCTCTAAAGTGAAGCTCTGTGCGTATGTGGTTGGAAAACAGCTGCAGAGGGCTATGCTTCCTCCTGTGGGTCTCAGCCAGCACCAGCCCAATTTTCATCAATGCCACCTTAGGAACTGGCTTCTGGGGAGGACCGTGTGCTGCCTTCTCCCCATCGGCTGCCTCAGCACCTCCCTCAGGCATGCAGTTCTGCTTCGAGCTGAGAAAAGAGGGCTGGCGGCCCAGAGCAGCCAGGGTGGGCTGTGGGCTGTGCAGTAACACTGCTTTGAGGGCCATCCAGTGGGTTTATGACCCTACAGGGCCTTCAAAGAGAGAGTTACCCCCCGGGGCAGCTGGAGAAGACCCTTTCTCTCTAATCATCCCAGTGCCCCAGTAGGCAGGAGCTGCAATGCAGGTGCCCCTTTCCTAGGGGATCCTCCCACAGCAGGAGTTTGGATCGCTGTCCTGTGGGCAAAGACCTCTGTAAGATCCTCAGTGGCACTCAGGCCACAGCAAGAGAAAATAAACCTGATAAAGGTAGCTAAGTGCTGCACCGCTCATTGCTGACTTGATATCAGACCTCACCTAGTAAAGGCAGGGCTGCTACAGCTGTGCTCACAGCCCTACCTGCACACACACACACTGAAGTAATAATTAATTACGTAATTAATTATTCCATGCAAAACAAACGGACCTTGGAACAACAGGACAATTAACAGGAGAGCTGCAGAGAAAGCCGTCGCAGGGGCAGGTGCAGCCTGCTGGTGGGGATGCCCACAAGGGCAGCTCCGCGTTGGGTGTCTCACAGGGAACGGCCAGCTCACACCTGTGATTAATTCTGTGATTAATTTAGTGGAGCCTGTCACACCGCAAATTTTAACCCAGCCACATCTGCACCCGCTGAATGCATTGCAGGGCTTGTTCTCACCTCGGAGCTGACAGAGCCGTCCGAGCGCGCTGTATGTGTGCTCACACCCTGCTCACACCTGTCTGTGCACACTCACACTGCTTCGTGCATGCTCACACCGTATTTTTTTTTTCATGAAACCACGGATATAAACCTGAGGAAGCAGCATCTCCTCGTGGCCAAGCCAGCGTTTAGGCCGCGGAGCTGCACCAGGTGGAGCTGTGGCCTTCGCCTTATGGAGGCTGCGCAGGCCGGCCTGCAGCGAGGCCTGGTGTCTTTCCAGGCAGGTGCCCAGCAGATTCCCCCTTCAAAACCGAGGCAGGAGGGAATTTTAGGCGACTTCAGAGCAGGAGTGTTAGGGATATAAGTGTCGTTTAGTGTCACACCGCGGTGGGGAGGGTGCTTTGCCCTCTTGGTGCTGGAGGTGGTGTAGAGGTGGTGAGCTGAGCAGGATAAGGGGGGGACCTGGGCAGCCGTCACCCTGTCCCACCACATGTCAGGTGAGGGTGTTCAGGGACACCAAAAGACACCCAAAAGCACTAAGGTCACTTTCTGGGGGCTCCCTGCTGCCGGGTACCAGTCTGAGCCAAAGCTCAACAGGGCAAATGCACTGATAAGCACAGAAAACTGGCCGGATTTTAAACTAAAATCTCCCAATTTTCAGGCACATAGCAGCAGGGAGCCTCACCGGACTGTGCTTGTTGCCAGCATTGCCACATTCGGATGCGACAGAGCAAGATCAGCTCGCGTTAGGTGGACATGGAGGCCACACACAGTCCCTTCCCTGCCAGCAGGGCAGGAGCCATCTGTACGGACCCTTGCAGACTGGCAAGTGAGGGCAGAGAACAGCTCCCATCCCAAATCTAACCTTGGGGTGTCTGAAAAGTGTTTTTGTTTTTTTTTCCCTATCCTTACTCAGGCTTTTATTTGAATATAAATGGGAAGGAGCAATTGCTTCTTCTGGATCAATTGCTTCTCTTGGATCAACTGCTTCTTTTGCCTGCAACAACACCGACTGGCTTGCCTCCTGCTTGGAGCTGCACAGGGAGCTCCCACTTCTCCCGGCCCCTTTGCAGGAACTGGGAGCTGTGGAGGCTCTGTTCTCTGTTCTGGGCTGGCCACCAAAGGGTTAAGTCCCAACCCCCTTTTCTTTCTTTCTTTCTTTTTTTTTTTTTTTCTGCTCTGCCTCCTTATGAGGAACAGCCTTCGAAGGGCTGCAGAAAGGCTCTTTCTTTCCCCAGCAGATCTCTGGGAATGAAAAGTCTGTGTTCCAGATATTAAATTACTCATAAAATAGTTGGCCTGTCCCCGAGGCGGCTCAGCAACCCCCAGCCCCGCCGCCCGCTCCGGCGGGCTGCTGATGTGCATCTGCATGTCACCTCCTGCTACAAGGTCAATCTCTCCAATTTAAAGCAGCAACGTTGGAAAGCAAACCAGATTTCAGCCAGAATTAGCTTCAAATGGAGCATTCAGGGGACTCATGCTGGGAAGGGAGCGCAGGAGGGAAGGACTAAGGGACCTGGGGCCAAGGGGTGATGCAGCACGGCCTCCGAGCACCCCCGGAATGGCGAGGCACCCTGATGGGTGCAGGTTGTGCTGCCTGGCCCTCATCGACCCCGGGGAAGATGCTCGGCAGCCAGGGAGCTGGCTGGAAAGGGTTCACCCTCCAGGCCCACAGCAGCTCTGGGCTGCAGAGACACAGCGTGTCTGTGGGTCTGGGAGAGCCCCATGTCGCTCTGCTCTCCTCTCTGGAGGTTTTCTGCGTTTTGCAAAAAAAAAAAAAAAAATGAAAGGTAGTGTTTTTTTCTTCCACTATTGCCTCCTGAGGGTGACCAGGGGCTAATCAGGGACCCCCTGAATGCCTCAGCTTCCCCACCAGTATGAGCAGACCCCGCTAAGTCACACAGCCTGTCCAGCTTGCTGCAGAGGTCTGGGGGGTTCAGTCCTCATTTTTCAGTATGTACCAGGAAGATGAGCTGTGATCTCAGCTGTGAGGTAAGACTTAAGCCCTGTCATATATACAGGCATGTGCCTCACATGACACGAGTCTGGAGGTGAGCACTCATGAATTAATACACAGGGCACGTAGCAGGCACATGCACCAAATGCAAGCCACACAAGCGCCATGCAAAGCACAACGCGCTTTCAGCATGCAGCACGAGAGCAAGGCATGGCCAGGCTGAGTGATCTGTACTGGGCCAGATGAGTCCAGCAGCGATCTCCACAACCTCCCGCTGTCCTAAATCTTGCATTTACAGGCAGAGAAAAAAATATCACGCAAGACAGCTAGGAATACACTGCGCCGCAAGACACTACCATGTGCAGCCTTGCGAGGGCTGCTAAGCCACAGAGAGGTCCCCAGGGAAATGTGCGTAACACACATGGGCACATACCTGAAATACCCATCTGGTTTTTGAACGGGAATTATCTGTGAGTCCACAGTCCTGGCTGACTCGGATAGAGCAGAGCTGAAAGCTGGGGGGGGGGGGGGGGCTGCTCTGCAGCCCCCAGGCTGAGCACTACGAAAGCAGCCCCGAAGGGCTGAATGCCGCTGCCCAGCACTCCCTCTGTTCCCATTATGTGCCAGGAGAGCTTTTGTCTGGGGATGCTGGCATGTGCAGTCACCAAGGAGACGGGAACAGCGGCAGGTCAGCAGCAAGCTTGCAGACAAGCTGGGAGGGAGCTGGACAGCCTGCGCAGCCCAGTGTCCTCTGCTGGGACAGGAGCGGGTCTCGCGTGGGTCCTGCTCTGCAGCTTGGGGTAGCTGGAAGTCAGGTCCTGGGAGCACTTGCCAGGCTGGGAACAGTAGGATGTAGAGAACAAGTGAGAAGAGAAAGGTGGGATAGGGGATATCCAGGAGGATTGTCCTCCTCCTTCAAACTTCGTCACTGTCCTGCAGCTTCCAGCAGGGTTTGGGGTCATTCTGTCTGAATTTTCAGCCTCTTCCCTTATATTTTTTTGGTTGTTTTGTTTTTAATAGTAAAATGTATTACAGAATAATCAGAAGGGTCTGAATATTGTGCTTTCATGACCCCAAGGACCTTTGCATTCAGGCAGCCTGAGCTCAGGCAGACAGAAGCATCACCCATTTATTATTAATCTGTTTTGACATTTGTGATTCTAGATTTAATATATATATATTTTTCAAATCAGCTTGTGTTCTGCATCTTATTTTTTCCTGCCAGCACCAAAATGTGGATGCTGTCAAATAACCACCATTTCCCCAAATTGCATTTTTTTCTTAAATGTCCTTGAGTCTACTTTTGCTGCAACTTCACTTGTGCTAGGAGCGCTCAGTGAGACTGAAGTAGGCGTCACAGGAGACAGGCAGTGGGCCCCAGATTTCCTCCAGCAATTTGCAGCCTTGGAAGATCCCCTGCCAGCCAAACAGACTGGGTTCAGCTGCAAGTTTGGCTGCTTGTGCTGTGTCACAGCCGCTTGGCACAGGCTCACATCACAGCCTCCGGGAGGTGGTGGAGTCACCGCCCTGGGGGGGTTAAGGAAAGGCTGGATGCGGTGCTTAGGGACATGGTTTAGTGACATTGGCGGTAGGAGGATGGTTGGACCTTAATGGTTCTAGGATTTAGTGGAGGCTACAGATGCTCTGACTCTGACCAGGACCACTGAAATGCCCATCTTCATCCTTACTTCTGGTCTCACATGCCTAATGCATCTGCAGGCACATCCTTCCTGCGTGCCCCTTCTGCCAAGTCGGGGTGATCTGCTGCAGGCTCAGTGGGCTCTTGTGGCCCAGGGCACAGTCCAGCAGCTATCAGCAGCACACGGTGCAGAGATTTTTTACCCCAGACCCTGCAACTTTTCTTTCCTAAGCAGACTTTTAATCCCAAAGCTGCTGGTGGGGTGTCTCTAAATGAAGAACAGAAGCGATGTTCCCAAAATGAGTCTGGAGCATGGCCCAGAGAGCATTAGCTATGGGGAGGAGGCAAGAGATCCCTTAAGGTTACTCAGGAAATAAACAAGTCAATAAGTTACATTCCTTAAGCGGATAATTCTACAACTAAATTTTGATCCAAATGGTTTCCTCTGACCACAAAGAAAATGAATGTGCCTTGGTATAGTGAGGCTCCTGCAAGTTTTGTAGCAGAGTGTGTCAGGTAAAGGACAGTGTGCACTAAGTCAGAAATTGCACTGAAACCTTAGAGTGGAGACTAACAACTCACCCTTCAGTGCATGCTTTCCAGAGTGGATTTCCCATCATCTAGTAAAGTATTGGAGGTCTTGCTGTCACCTTAACGTAGCTTGGTTAAAAAGTGAGTGCCCAAGGCTGTTAGTGCCCAAGCCAGTCTGCTCTCCCCATGCCCACAGGCACCCCCAGCTGTCCCCTGAACATCTCTCTCCAGTGACCCCCTGGTGCCCACAGCATCCCACGGGAGCAGTGCTCGGTGCTGGCAGCTCTGCTATAGTTAAGCTGTAAGCAAATGGAACATTTCACAAGACCTGAAGGCAGAAACACCCCACAGGTAGTGGGCCTGGCTGTTAAATTTGTGCTCAGGGGTGCTGTGCAGAGGTGCTTTTGCACTGGGGGTTGTGCCAGGCAGGACAGAGATGCAAACCCAGCTTTGCTTTCCACCTGGCCATTCATTCCCCTGCTTTCTCTGCTGGCAGCGTGGCCTTGCTCAGCACTGAAGACGCATGCAGGGAGGCCTGGCAGGACTGTAAACGCTTGGAGGATGCCTTCGCTTGGGCGAGATGCCCTGCTAGCACCCTTACCGCCGCGCTTTGTGCTGCACGGCCACTTCGCCTCTTAGCACTGAACGCGTTTCTCTGCTCAGCAAGCCGCGGTGCGTGCGCTACACTCGGCTGGAAATTTTCCTGGGCCTGACATGGATGTCATACTGCTTCCTCCGAGCGGCGGGCAAGCCGCCAAGGAGGACACGTTGGAGCACGAAGGGCTGCAGGTATGCTCCTGCGTCCCTCCCCTTCCAGCCCAGACGCGCGCTTCGGGGCCCGGTTCCATGCCCTGAAAACACAGCCACGGCACCGGGGCTGCAAACGTTTCAGGGTGGACTGTTTGACATCCCTGAGCTGCCAGGCCTACTGTGCAGCACGTTTATTTTTATTATTATTATTATTTTTTTCCCTCCCCGCTAATCGGGGACCGTCTGCTCCGTGAAAGGCCGGAACACAAAGGGCAAAATGCCGCAGCAGGAGATGACTGCGCTCGGGCCAGGAAAACCCGTCCGACATTTTCTTTCTTCCCAGCCTTTACCACTAGATGTCAGAGGAAAGGCAACGATGCGGCCCCGCTCGGCTCCCGGTGGCGATGCGGGGCCACCAGCCCCTTGTGTCCCCCCCCCCCTTTCCCCGTGTCCCCCCTCCCCGTGTCCCCCCGGAGCCGTCCCAGCCTCCGCCTCGGTGGCCCCGGCTGCGCTTTGTCTGGCTGCAGAGCCCCTGAAAAACGCAGCGCCTTGAGACTCTGGGGGTTCAATGGGCATTGAAATGCAACTGAAACCTTCTTCTTTTTTCTTTTTTATTTATTTTTTTTTTTTCCCAGCGCCTGGCTAAGCCGCCCGAGGACCCTCCCGGGAGGGAGCCGCCCGTCCCCCTCGCTCAAAGGGGGCGACGCCGTCCCGCCGGGTCCCGCGGCACCTACAGCAATATGGTCCCTTCAGACCAAGTCGGACAAACAAGGCCTTTATAGGCACTTTCTTTTCTTCTGGAGGGGAAGGGGAGAGAGTCGGGGGAGAGCTCGGGGGGGCGTCCCAGCGCAGCGGAGCAGCACACAAAGGCGTGCAATGAAAGGGGCGCCAGCAAATCCTCTTATAGGGCCTTCGCTGCGGGCGCATTCACAGCCCGGCCCCATCTGCTGGGGGGGATCCCCGGCCGAGGGGGGGGGGGTGTGGGGGGAGAGGGGCTCTCCCTGCCCTGCTGCCGCCAAAGCAAGCAAAGCGCATTCAGGGGCTGAGAAAAGGGATGAAAAGGAAGAAAGGCTGGGCCACGCCGCGTAATGCAGCTCTGCGGCGCGGGGAGGGGGCTGCGGGGGGGGGAGAGCGGCGCTGGGGGGCCGTGCGACCACTGCCCCGGCCCTGGGGACGGGGTGGGAGCCGGGGGAGCCTTCTCCGGGGGGTGGGGGGGGGGGCGGGCCCGCTTATGGGCAGCACCAGCACCCACCCGGCTCCCTGGGCACCCGGAATGCCCTCCAGCTTCCCCACGGGTCCCTAACGCGCAGCCAGGCTGGTGGGACGGGGTGGGAAGCAGCGGGACTGCAAAATACTCAAGGCTTCCCATGGGAAGCCAGTCTGGTGCGGCGCTGTGGTCCTGCTGGGGCAGTGGGTGCACAGCGCCCAGGACATTAGGGAGCCTGGTGGGGCTCGGGGCAGGGCCGGGGGTGTCCAGCATCACACAGACCTCAGGAACCGGAGGAGTGGCACGTTTTGTGCAGGAGGACTAGGTCCTGCCAGCCATGTCACCATCACAGGGTGAACGGGCTGATGCTTCTTCAAAGCCAACAGCTGGCAGGGCCAGGAGAACTGGGGGACCATAGCAGAAGGTGGACAGCAGCTTCCAGAGCCAAGAACCATGGGCACCATGTAGAGCAAGGACATCTCTCTGTCTCTCAAGGCAGCGCTCATGTTCACTGGGGCTTTCAGCTCCTAAGGAGACCAGGCAAAGCTAAAAGGACTATATTTCTGTATGAGGCAGGAAAAAGCCAGGGCTACTTTTAGTCCACTCTGCAGAAACCATCTGTTCCTCCCCAGAAGGAGTTGATGGTGACTCAGTAAGTAACACACACCGATACAGTGATACCCGCTTCTAAATGCTTCGGGACAGCAAGCATCCCATCTCCCACAGACTCGCACGCATTGGGCCTCTGCTTTTTCCTGCCCTTCCTGCAGTCTCAACTATCAGCACTGTGCAGTGGTGAGCACAAGAACGTGTCTAAACAGGGTCAACCTACACCAGGGATTTGATGTCTGCTTCCCCAGGCTCATGGGTGAGCAGACCAGGAAGGTTAGACCAACATGGGTGCTTCTGGAAATGCCACCCAGAGGAGCCCAGAGCTTGGACAGAAGCAACCTAACCCCATTGGAAGTCTTCACCCACTTTTGGGAAGGACTGTACAGTAATGCCAGTGGCTTGCACATACTGCAGCAGTATAGAGAGAGTGGGGGAGATGTGAGGATTTATTTAATTACTGCAGCTAAGGCAGCTCGTGTCTCATTCTAGCCTGGCGCCAGTCCAGTCCAGGGAGTGGTCCTTCCTCTCCGGTGGCCTGGAGCCAGTGCTCCAGGAGCCCTTCCAAATCTGTCATGATGTGGTTGGGTCATGCATGGGGAGAACAATGTGCTCGCTTGGATGACAGCTGAAATCTTGTCCCATGTCTCGCAGCTCGCCCAGGGATGGGGATCACCTGCTTGCTGCTGCTTTTCTATCTTTTCTATTTTATAAATATCCCTGTTACCTGCGATGGCCCTACACTGGGGTAGCCTGCCTCGCCTTCCTGTAGCTCCCTCCCCTTCTTAGAGGACTTCCCTTACTAAACGAGATGACTTCTGCATCCATTCCTTCACCTTGTGTGTATTGGCGACTGATACAGCAACGGGCTAGGCCCCGGAGCCAGCTGTAGGGTCTGTCACAGGGTTGGAGGGGCTGCAGGGAACATCACAGGGGTTGGAGGGGTGCAGGTAAAATCACTTTGTTCTTGTTGTTAATTTTATTTCATGACAACAGATGCAAATATGTATCTTGAGTTGAGGGCAAAGGTGACCTTGGATCTGAAGCACACGGGAGTTTGCTCATGTCCCCCTGGCCTGAGTGAATCCAGAACGACTCGGAAGGAAAAATAAAGCACAAACCAGTGCATTGTGATAAAGAGAGTTTAATAGGGTAGAAAGGGAAGGGAAAGTAAAAATATGCCATAGAGTGTAAGACTGTCAGTGTACAAAACAGTAAATTTAATAGTAAAAGTAAAGTAAAACAAAAGTAAAAAGTAAAAAAAGTAAAAGTAAAGTAAAAGTAAAAGTAAAAGTAAAACAAATATTTCCCATTCCAGTTAATTCCCATCCCCATCATGACCCCCCACCCCAACAACCTCCCATGTTAGATCCCAAGGTCCAATTCCCAACTCGCACCCATCTGTCCATGCACCCAGTCCGTGCTGGCCGTGCCCACATCCATGCACGGACTGAGCGGGCCTGGGTGCCGCAGGAGCCGTCGAGGAGCGCCGGGTCATGGGTAGCCGTAATACTCGGCTATGGCCAGGTCCTTCTGCCGCTGCACGAAGAATTGAACAGGGCCGATCTTCACCTGGTGGGCCGCTCGCTGCCGCTCCTCCTGGGCCAGCTTCTTCAGGCGCTCCCGCTCAGGACGCTGCTGTGGCGTGATGGGCGCCGACTGCTCCTGCAGTGCTGTGGGCACCGCGTGGCCGCGCACCCAGGGCCCCACGCAGGGCACGTAGTCCACGCGGGGCTGCGCTGGCCGCTGCGCATGGCCCCCCGGGGCTGGCAGGCACAGGGGAGCCCTCGGTGGTCGCGCCGTGCTGCCTGGTGGTGCCGGCAGCGCCTGGGCCTTGTCGGCAGCTGGGGGCCGGGGGGCAGCGGGCACAGCGCTGGAGCCTGGCAGCGTCGGCGGGGCCCTGGGCATGCTGCTGGGGCCGCTGGAGGTGGGCTGCGGCTGCACGCAGGGCGGCTGGCACGCTGGCCCCAGTGCCTTCGCCCTGGCCCCCAGCGGCTGCAAAGTCTCGCTGGGGGTCTTTGTCCCCGGGTGCTGGCGCTGCAGCGGCTCGGCCCCGATGGCCTGGGGCCGCACAGCACGGGCACGGGGCTTGGTGGTGGGGGGCTCCGGCAGCAGCTGCGTTCTGCGGAGAGGCTGCTGCCTGCCGCTGCCCGCTTGGCTGCTGCCGCCAGCCCCCGCGCTGTTGCCCCCGATCTTCTCCTGGCACAGCGTCCTGGGGCCTTGGGCACTCCAGCCCAGCAGC